>JAHWFO010070582.1:1302446-1328672 GCA_023313115.1 Rhysida immarginata | reverse complement strand
CCCCCCCCCCCCCGATCATAAGATTTAATACCATCGTTCTTCGTTAAGAATGGAGGTATATTAAGGATCTTGTTTGCCAACAACACCACTAGAACTCAGGAAATGCATCAGTATCACTGTCATGACCATTGGCAGGGTGATCCTAAAAATACAGGGTGATTCAGTCAATTTCTGACCATTTCACTCGAATGACGTGCATTACGGATAAACAGTTGAAAGAAAATGAGCGCCATATCGAATTTCTAAATAGTTGGAGTTTGTATTGTTGCAATGGCGCTGCATGAAAATCGTATTGTTGAAAAATGGCGCCCGCTTTATCAACAGAGCAGAAATGCAAGATTGTCGAATGGTATTTTGAGACAAAATCACCTGTAACCATGCAAAGAAAGTTCCGGAAGGAGTATAAGTGTCGAGACGCACCAGGTAGGCAAGCAATCATGGATTTTGTCAAGCAATTTCGTGCCACTGGATGTGTTAAAGGCAAGAAAAAAGGCGGGAGCGAAGCTCGTGTTCGAACGGCCGAAGTTGCTGAAAATGTTCGCACTAGGTTGGTCGATTCCCCTACCAAAAAATCTGTTCGCCGCCTATCCATTGAAGAAGGGCTGTCGAATACCACGACGTGGCGAATTTTGAGAAAGGATTTACACCTGTTCCCGTATAAGATCCATGTTTATCAAGAGTTAACAGACACTGGAAGACAGAAGCGACAACAATTTGCGATGGAGTTTGGAGCAGAAATGGAAGCCAATGAGGACATTGTGGACAACATGTGGGTGTCAGATGAGGCCTTCTTCCATCTGTCAGGTGACATTAATAAACACAATGTTCGTTTTTGGGGTTCCCAGCATCCTCATGAGATCCATAAGTCACCTCTTCATCCACGAAAGGTTATGGCTTGGTGCGCGATTTCCAAAAGAGGCATCATTGGTCCGTTCTTTTTTGAGGGCACCGTAACGTCACAGGCTTACCTTAACATGTTGGAAACCTTCTTCATCCCCGAGCTGCGAAGGAGGCGTATACCGCTTCGACATCAATGGTTTCAACAGGATGGGGCTAGGCCTCACACCACTAATGAAGACTTTCTCAATCAGAAATTCGGAAATCGTGTCATTTCAAACAGGTTTCCAGATCGATTCAGGGGTAGCTTGCTTTGGCCCCCTATGAGTTCTGACCTAAACCCATGTGATTTTTATCTCTGGGGGTTCCTTAAAGACAGTGTGTTCACTACAGCACCAAGAACCCTAGACCAGCTGCGACAAAGCATCGTCGACTGCTGCACCCTTGTCGATGCAGAAATCCTGGATAGAGTTATGAACAACTTCACCATTCAGTTCCGAGCAGTTCAAAACGTTCGTGGTGGCCATATTGAGCATATCATCAAGACTTTTCCACGGGAATAAAAACTCCGAACTGCCTAAAATATCATACTGAAATGCTAAGTTTGTAAACATTAACGGGTTAATAAATCATAGTACTGATATGGTCAGAAATTGACTGAATCACCCTGTATATGGACTGAACTTGACCATCATTTGAATGTGTATCATGTGACCAGAGGGGTACACATTTGTAGAATGTGAAGAAACCTTAGTGAGTTTACTGTTCTATTCATGTATTAATTATATCCGTATGTGTAATACTTTGGAAAATTATAATTATTGAAATTGAAGGAATCATTTAGAGTAGCCCTTTATATGAAATTACTTGTTTCTCATCTATTTCCCTATTGGCTCTGAATTAAACTTTCCAGGCATATTGTTTCAATCTGATGACTGTTATTTATTTTACTCTTATTTATTTGCAATCTCAAGCCTGGACCAAGTTTATCTTTAATAATGATTTTTTTTCTTTGCATTGGTAGAACAATTCTTTCATTGGGCTATCATATTACTGTTGATAAACCACCTGCTAGAATACGAAGTATAAGGCTTCATAATGAACCGTAAGTGCTTAGATCTGAGTTTCATGATTAACATCCAGAAAAAAAATATTAAAATGCTTAATAGCTATTTTATTAATTTTTGCTTATTACTTTGCATGAAGATATTTACAATCAAATGGTTATAAGCCTGCACCTTTGGATTTGAGTGCTATAACATTAACTCAACGAACAGAAGAGTTGGTTGATCATCTTGCTGAAAACACTCACAATATTTGGGCAAAAGAGAGGATTCAACAAGGGTGGACTTACGGATTGCATGAGGTATCTTCTTTTGATATTTTTTATTTTTATTTTTACTTATTTTTTTTAATAAAATTTAAGTTTTAGTGTTTTTATAAAATAATACAGGGGATTCATAAGTCCCTCCAGGGTTTTGAAAGTCATTGGAACAATAACCATGACAGTCATAACAGAAATGTTCATATCAGCAGACAGAGAATCTGTTAAAGTTTGAATACCATTGTATACTTGTAAATTTAGCCACTAGAGGGCAATTATAACAAAAAAAAACATGGTTGTGCTTCTCGAGACGACTTTTCTCTTCTTCCATGGTCTCCATAGTCACCTGATCTAACCCCATGTGATTTTTTTTCTTATGGATTACATCAAAGATTATGCGTTTTTGTCTTCTTTGCCAGGTGCGAGAGATGATCGCTTATGCAGTCACTGGCAACAGCCGTCAGATATTGTGACGTATATGGCAGGAACTTGAATACACTATCAATGATAGCTATGGAACACCTGGAACAAAACTTGGAAAGATTCTCATGTGCAACCTAGAGCTGTCAGTAGCTCATTTGGACTCCACACCTCCCATACTCTCCGGACCTCTCTCCTACCAAATACCATTTTTTCCAGAGCCTGAACAATTTTCTCCGGAGGAAAACATTCCTAACCCAAACAGACGTCGAAAACGCATTCCGGGAGTTTATTGAGTCCCGTGACCATGGATTCTATCAGAGAGGGCTCGAGAAGCTGCCAAATCATTGGCAACAATGTTTGCATTGCATTGGGGGTTATTTCGAATAGCACGTGTGAAGGTGTCCTTTCTAGAGGGCCATTAAAGATGATCTCTGCAATCCGACATTTGATGACCTGATACTTTGCGGGTTATAAACTTTTTACATCCGTGGGAGGGGGAGCGGGATATACAAGGGTGCGGGTTTTACAATTTATTCAAGTAATTTCATAGGAGTCCATAAAGATTTTCACAATAGCTTTGCTGTTCAGTATCTGTGATAGCTTAATTGGTTAGAACAGTGACAGTGATTGTTCTGGCCCCTGGTTTGAGTTCAGGTTGCGGAACACCAACACCAGCTTTACCAATCAGTTGATGAATTTATTTATTTGTGACTAAAGTGAAGTGGGTACTGATCTGTTGACTTCAGAAAGCCCAGAGGGACTCGTGAATCATCCTGTACAATAAATAAAATGTTTCCTTTTCTGGGTCATGTATTTTCATGTTTTATGCTAATTTTAGGATAATGATAACAAACGCAGTCCTCATTTAGTGCCTTATAATAAAGTTGATGAAGCTATTAAAAAGGCTAACAGGTTAGTTGTATAATGATAAATTTAAATTAAATTTTTTATCTTTCAATTTATAAATTAATTGCTTGTTCCTTCTTATCAGAGATACTGCAAGTGAAACTGTAAGAACTCTTTTGGCATATGGTTATAATTTAGAGCCACCAGCTGGAGAAACACCTGGAGAAACAGCTGGTAAAGATGTTTTTTTAAGTAACATTTTTATTTGAATTGTCAGCAATTATTTAAGCATTTATCCCGTTGCGACACTAGCTGCAGAATGCCATGCTCATAGAAATCCTTTGGCTGCTGCTTGAATCAGTTGCACATGCACTCCTTGACTTCATGTTCTTTTGAAAACTTTGTCCCCACAGTGCTTTTTTGAGCTCACCAAAGATGTGGAAGTCACATGGGGACAGATTTCAACTATAAGAGCAAAGGGGGGTGGAGGGGGGGCTTAGGACTTCCAACAGGATGACGCCATAAGAAAGTTTGTTGGTATATTTCAATTTGATTGCCTTCCCGAACTTCGTTAGCATTTCACAATACCATAGCTGTATGTTTCAGGAATTCGATGAGGAGCAGTCTTAAACGGACTTGAGTCAAGGAGTACATGAATCACCGTATATATGTGTACTAGAATACAGTTTTATATAAATTCTAGCTTTAATATGGTTTCATTTAAAAAATTTTTTTTTTTTTTTTACTGTGCTTAGGTCTACCTGGTAAACAAGAAGGTGGAATAAATTTGGCTTCCAGAACATATCGTGCAGAGAAAACATATGCAGTTACTTCAGGGAAATGGTATTAATAACTTATTATTTTTTGTATATTTTATCACATGATTTTTTGGACGTTATTTTAACAAGGTGCATTTTTTAACAGGTATTTTGAATTTGAAGTCTTAACCGCAGGACCCATGAAAATAGGATGGGCAAGAGATTCTATCCCTCCTGGAGTTGAAATTGGAAACGATGAGAATTCTTGGGCTTTTGATGGCTTCAATGTAAGTTTGAATTGATTAAAACAATGACTAACACAAACATATCATTAAAACTATATTTTCTTTCATGTCTGATTATAGACAAATGAATTGTGAAGCTGATGATTTTAATGTTGTTTACTAGGATATAAATAAATAAAATGCTATTAGCATTATGTGATAGTTAACTGTTGCTATGAGCTCATTCTTAAGTTAAAGGGAATGCAGTTGCGAATCCACTTCTTCTTTTGGCCCCTAACTGGTGGCTTGTATGTATTGGTATCACAACCTGTATGGTGCTGTGGTTGCCACGAATTTTGGACACTCGCTGTCACCATACAATTTCTTTGCCAAATTCACCATAAGGCTTAAAGAATCATCTGTAAATCAGTCATAACAAGATTAGAGCTGTGTATGCTTACAAAACATAATATGACATGTTTTAGTTAGATTTTTAATCAGAAATAAAGGAGTGGCAAACAATTATTTGCCACTTGATTATATTAGTCATTGATGTTCATAAGTATAAGGCAGAAGTTTAGGATCTCTATATATATGTTGCAGCTTTTCTTGATTAAAGGACAACCTTACGATCACATACAACTTTTTTTTAAATCGAAAGACTAAAGCATTATAGCATCGTGCATATTTAAGAATTTTTAATTAGAACCCTAAATGTTGAATAAGGATGATACCAGATATAGTTTCAGGAAATTTATTCTCTATTTAAGGATGAGGGCAAGTCAATAAGTGTCTCCATGTGATTGTTATATTTTAACAGAAACAGAGACCTTACAAGGACTGTACTTTTGCAAATTTTTTCAGTCCTGTATGTTGGATACCCCTGAATTTGGGTTTACAAAATATTTTTATATAAAATTGGAATTTTGTAGGGTATATGGAGGTGCAGGGTATATTTGCAAAAATACATACACCATTTTTCAACATAATTTTCATGCTTTTCAATACACTAATTGCAGTTTTCCACAATCTTATGGATGCCCACAGAAAAAAATTTCTTTGAATGAGCAGCAAGCTACTCATGGGCAGCTTCTTTCACTAATTCATCTGAGATGAATCGGCTTCCCCTTAAGGCATCTTTAAATGGACCAAAAAGATATAGTCCGAGGTGGCAAGATTGGTCCTCAACATTCCTGTTAATCGGAAATAAAGGGTCTAGAAATAGCAACATGGTAGCATTTTTTAATGTAGCCAATGCATTAATTGTGGTAGTTGTTTCTTGCCCTGAAGATGAAATTAGATTTCAGAATGCATTGGCTACATTAAAAAATGCTACCATGTTGCTATTTCTAGACCCTTTATTGCCGATGTTTACAGCAGTATCGAGCACATACAGTTATTAGACTTATTATCTTATCTTGTACAGAGGGTAGATTACTGCAGATTATTGAGGGAGCTTTGCGCCATCCCAGTAACTAACGATTGCTACGAGATGACAGTAGCAGCCGGGACCGATGGCTTAACATGCCCTCTGAAGCACGGGTGGTTCATGATAGAAGAGCTGCTGGCGAACGAACAAACCAGCTGCTGGACATCCAGCACTGGTCACTCAGCAACTGGGTCAGACTAAAGTCTCCCAAACAGCTGTGCCCCAAAAGCTGTCCCACCCAGCAGTGGTCCTCAAGCCACTGGCTGTCACCCAGCCAGCAGCTGGCCACGCCTGAAGTTGCTTAACTCCATCGATCAGCGAGCCAACCGACGCGACAACCAGGCCATGGCCACCCCCAGTTATTAGACTTCGTTCCTGTCAGTAATGGATTTGGATAGGTCTCCTGCTCTTCCTCGTCCTTCATGCATGTTCGACTGTGTTGGAATTTCTCGGTCCAGTCATATACACTTTGACTTGATGCTGACCTTATATCAGGTTTGCTAATAGTTTTTAGATTTTTTCTAGAATGTGGTATAACTTTCGAATAGAACCATCTAGGAACTTCCTATTTGTTATAGAAAGAGTTTGGCATAGATATGTTCGATTCATAATCTCCCAACAAAAAACTGACAAAATTGACAAAACTGACAAAATTGTCTCCATGGCCAACAACATGGAACTCTCGCGAGAAGTGCTGCGTGGCTTCATGCTGGCACAAGCGCATAAAGCAACACTAATGCGGCACAAGCACATAAATTGATAGGTGCGACATTTGGCAAGAATACTGTCAACAGGTCCACATGTTTCAACTGGTATAAACGCTTTGCTTCCGGAGACTATGGACTACCATCATGATAATGCACTAGCGCATCGCTCAAAGGTGACCTCCCAGAAGCTAAAGGCGATGGGCTGGTAAATCCTGCCTCACCCAGCTTATAGCCCAGACCTAGCCCCTTCTGATTATAATTATCACCTGCTTACGGTGTTGCAGCGTTCTGTTAGCAATAGACAGTTTCATAATGAGGACGAGATCAAAAAGTACCTTCAAGTAAATGACAGTTTCAAGACATTCTTTGAAGCACAGCTGCAGACTTTCTGGTACAAAGGTATCAAAAATTTGTTTATCACAAAAGGTGATAGATCAAGAGGGTAATTACTTTTTGGATTAGATGTGTTTGTTTATGTAGTTACATCACAATAAATGTTGTGTTGAAAAGTCTAAAAACTTATTAGCCGACCTGGTATTGTGGTGAAAGCTTCAATGGATTTCCTTTCCTGGTACATCTTCAGACCACAAAAAAAAAGATCATGGCACAATTGTGGTCTGAAGGTGTACCAAAAAAAAAGATCATGGTGAAAGCTTCAATGGATTTCCTTTGGTGCAGTCATTTTGTTGTGTCAAAGTGAAGATGGAAGTGGCACGTGTGCAAGAAATCAGCACGACCAACCCACAGATCATTAAATAAGCGTGCGGTTACTTATTGACTTGTCCTTGTTTTTTAAATGAGTACTAGTATTTTGTTCTATGTTCGTAGTTAACTCGGTTTACAGAGTGCCTTTTAGTATGAAGGAAAATTTCATTCTTAGAGCATTACTATAAAGTGATAACCTCTAATCTGCAAAGACAAAATAGAAATATCAGATATGTAGATGAGGTCTCCATCCTCAAGCAGTCTTAGAATATTGGTTTTAGATGGCTTTAAGATTTAAAAATGCCTTATTGGTTTTTCCTATTATATTATAATTGATGTAAAAGTGTGTTTTGAAAATTATATTTTTGAGAGATTTTTATTCAAATTATTTTTTTTTGATTTACATTAAAGTGAGTTGTTACAAGACTGCATTGTGAAGGATTTGCAACACCATGAAGGAATCGTATGAATTTAATGAACTTATACCAGATATTAAATATAATGACATACAATAGTGATTACATTTCAAACCAATAAAAATATTATATGCATAAACTCAGTTCTTGTGAAGCTTTCATGAGCTACATAATGCTGGGCTTCAAATCAAAGAGGCTTTGGATATGTTCATGGGAAATTACCTGCCAACTGCTTGTATACAAATCCATTGAGATTGGTTGCTGGAGGAACTTAATGGGCTATTTGCTGAAACATGTGACCATATTCCAGATACATTCTTTAAGCTAAGGAAAAAAAAGAAGGCTTGAACATCCCTGGCAGTCTGAGTAGTTGGATGTAGATGAGCTTCAAGAATATGAAAAAGGAAGGGTCAGTAGTTACTATTTGGAATACCTGTTATCGGGGCCATACTAAGCACCTCCCCCCCCCCCCCTGCATTTGGCCTTGCCTATAATTCATACCAACTGAGATCGAGAATGGCACCCAATGACATCTCATACCATCACACCTGCTATTCAACCAGTATGATGATAACACTCACTACAGTGTCATCTAATACATATACTACCCTATCAAAAGTCATGGGACAACCCTGATTTGAATGAAAATAAGACATTCCTTTGCAATTTCACTGTTGGCATTCTTTCCAGTACTACATAACAGAGAGTATGCTATTATGAGATGATTCTTGCGTGAATGCTGTAAGAATGTCTCAAAGAAAAAGAGTTTTCAGACTTCCAAAGAGGTGCAATTGTTGAGTGCTATCTCGCAGGCAAAACTGTTAGAGCATTGACATTGGACTCTGGATCAATGGCAAATGGTTGAATGGAGTGATGAGTCCTGCTACACCATCTGGCAATTGGATGGACGGGTTTGGGTATGGCGAATGCCCGGTGAACGTTATCTGCCAAGCTGTGTTGTGCCCATAGTGAAGTTCGGCGGAGGGTCGGTGATGGTGTGGGGGTGCTTTTCATGGCATAGGTTGGGTGCAATCGTTTCTGTGGACGGACATCTAAACGCAGAGCGTTACCAAGACATTCTGGACAACACAGCACTCCTATCTCTCTGGAGCACTTTGGCAATGGCCCTTTTCTGTTTCAGCACGATAATGCACCTTGCCATAAAGCAAGGGCTGTAGGCACATGGTTTGATGAAAAGGGGGTTCGAGAACTTGACTGGCCTGGCCAGAGCCCTGATCTGAACCCCATCGAACATCTGTGGGACGTGTTGGAACGTCGATTGTGCGTTTGTGCGGAACGCCCGAAATCCGTGACCGAACTTTCCAAGACACTTATGGCAGAATGGCGAAAATTACCTGTCGAAACATATCAAAAACTTGTGGACAGTATGCCCCAGAGAGTAGAAGCTGTGATAGCAGCAAAAGGGTGGACTAACAAGATACTAAAATATGTATATTTTTGAGTGTTTCTATTAAAGTGATGGTGTCCCATGACTTTTGATAGGGTAGTGTATGTGCCATTCTCTGCCAATCTCTGTGCCATTGTGCTGATAAGCTGATTGTAGCCTGAAGCTTGGATGGTTCAGATCAAAGGAACCTGCTTTGTGGCCAGTCCTCTGTATTTGAACAAATTGTGGTAATTGAGACTATTGTCTGAACATTTGTGATGAAGCTGAAGAAATATGTCATCCCATGTATTGTCTCATTTCTTGGCCCACTGCTGGATTTTTGATGGGTTTGGATCAATTCAGTTCACTGTGCTGTGTGCTTCGAGTGAATAGAAATGTTGTAACTATAACAATCTATTTTCACACAGGCTGATCATTAATCCACATATGTTTATATTGTGCCTTTTGACATCAATCAGTCATAGTGATTACTGGAGAAGTATTTACTGGTTGTTGACCATGATACACTATTTTTGTGGCTCCACAACAGCCCTCAGAGATCCCTCAACATCCACTTTGCAATTCTAATAATACGTTTTACATGCTTTATCATCATTCCTTGATGATGTTACATTTTTCACAAACAGCAATGTATTTTAATCTGTTATTGTTGGAAGATTCTTTAATAATTTTTATGCTTAATTTATTTTTATTGAACTTATTATCTTTTTATTCATTCATTTATTAAAATCAAACTTTCAAAAAATTACAAAAGTAAATTTAATTTCTATTCATTGAAATATAATCTCTTGTTCATCTTTTGAAGTGTTTAGATCAAAATGAATATTTTTTTGTGAGTTTACTTTAGGTTTCAATGATGCCTCAAATAAATTAAGCCAATTGATTGTTCAGTAAATTTTAAATATTTCAAAGCATTCATAGTGGTCTGTATTGCTGAAATAACAAGAAAAACCAATGAATCTGCACACCCCTATACGGTAACTTTTAATAAAAGTCAAAACGTTTTTTGTACGGCATGAAAGGTTATAAGGAACAAGATAAACAAAATGCGGTAAGTGACAACCAAGATGAGCAACAATATGTGATGTTCAGGTACATGGGCTCTGAAGTGAATCATATTGATATTGTGTTTAGGGAGAAAGGGTTAAAATTTGCATACAGGACATCAGAGAAGTGTACACAAATCTTATGCATAAGTCCAAAACATGAAACATAAGCAAAAAATTACGATGGTAGTGATGTGTAGAATTGTAAAGATTTTGGGTGTTTTTATGTAGGAATGAGGAAAAATACTTTTCATGAATGGTATAAAGTACATAGGAGATTATGAATGAATAGAGATGGCCACCTCATAAAAAAGAAGCATCAATTTGGATTGATTGATAACGTGATGACGATATTAACATATGAAATTGAAATCAATAGTCATTATAAATGAAACCCTGATTATCCAAGAGGTCCTCCACAAGGGGTGAAAGGGAAACATAAGATATTCATGATTGCCAGTCACGTGGATTCCAAAAGAAATTACTAAATTATAGCGTTAACCCCAAAATGGACCATTACAGGTAGACCCTCGTTATAACAAACAACTAGGGGTCAAAAACAGGTTCATTTTAATGAGGAATTCATTATATTGAAATTCGTTACAATTTTTTTTTGTTTACATTTGGCTTTTTTTGCTTTATATGAGTTACAATTTGCTGAGATTTCAAAAATAATTCGTTACATCGAGGAGTTTGTTATAACAGAGTATTTCACATCATTAATGACATAATTCTATGTGACTGTAACCAGACATAGTTGAATAATGCTATCTGATTATTGAACACCGTATAATTACAATAAAAAATTTAGCAAAATGACAAAAAAAATTTTTCTTATTTCAAGTGGTGATTGAAACCGTCAGAGTCTGGTTTAGTCAAACATGTGACTATTTTCTTCTAACTGCAGGAGTACACGTTTTAGTATAAGAGGATTAAACTGAGCATTTTTCTTGGTGTTCTAATAACCATTCTGTCACGGGCTAAATCAAAGGAAAATCCATTGCTCGCTGAATTGTTTTGGCCGACTCTGTGTAAAAAAAAATCAAACATGAATTTCACATAAAAATCTTAAATTTTTACACCATGTCATCTTATATTTTGTCTATTAATTAGTGGAAGAATGGAGCACTTATTGGTTTCACATTGTCCATCTGTCCTCTTCATAATTTCTGCATTTTTTGAGGTAAAAATTTCTGAAATTTGTAATGTAGCTTACTATAGGCATGTCCACCTTCACTATTTATTTGGTTTTGATTGGCCCACTGGGGTCGGAGTTAGAGGGGACCAAAAGGTTTATGTGAAAGGAGTTTTGGCATTTAGATTCCTCTAGGCAAGATCTACATTATTACGAAGTTTGGGCCAAATTTCCCTAATAAGGTCGGAGTTGTGGGGGTGGCAGTCACTTTGTCTTTAGAACTATGGTTGGTTGGTTTATTAGAAATTTTTTGGCGTCGACTATTAAGGTCATTTTGCGCCTTTTACACAAGTTATATCTGTACGCAGCCCGGGACAGACACAAACATTTATGCCCACAGCGGGATTCGAACCCACGATCAGGTGGACCCGAGAACTAGAAAGCCTATGCCCTAGCCCTCTCGGCCACCTGTCCGGCTTAGAACTGTGGCAACATATGGCATGTAATATATATCATTGGAAGTAATGCGAAATAAAAGAAAATAAAGCTCTTTTTCATTTTCTAAATACTACGTTCCAAAAAATCAATTTTTTGATTAAAAAAAATGGGGAATGGTTTAAAAGTGCAGATAAAAGGTTAAAATAGATGATCTCAGGGTTTCATTATTTTCCTATACCTTTCTCTAGAAGATTAATTTCTTGTTTAATTTTCGTGATTAGTGGACATTTTTCTACAAATTTTTGTTTTGTTTTTCTCGTTCCTTGTAATCTTTTATACACATGAGGATGGTAGTTTTAACGAAATGCATCGGCTTTTATTAAAAGTTACCGTATCGTTGTGTCCAGATCCATTGTTTCTTCTTGAAATATTTGATTGAAAATGTAAAATACATATAAATGCAGATTTTTTTTTTATTAGTACAGTTGAAAATTATTTTATATATTATGAAAAAATTATTCTGACGCCTATTTTCATTACTGGTCCATTTTGTGTACCCTATATCAGATCAATTTATTTATCATAGAAACAAAATTATTTTTTCCTCCCTCTTAATTTGGTGTGCCCCGGACATTATAAATTTGTATTACTGAATTTATTTTCTTTGATTTTTGTTTTTTTATTAAGAGAAAAGTAAAAACCACGTCTTTTTTTAATTTTTAATCCATTTTTTTCATCATATTTCATTAGAACAGTTTTTGAAAATGCCAGAATTTTTAAATTATTTTTTATCTATTGTCCCCCCAAAAAAATAATTTATAAAAGGCACGGAAATGCCATCTTGGTTCTGAAAGTTATGGAAAACTTCTACAAGTGGGAGACATTGTTGGGTGTATGCTAGACTTACATGACAAAACTATCAGTAAGTACAATCTGGCGAGTGCATCTGAAGAACTCATGATTGATTTTTGGCTAGTCTTACACTGTATTACCAACCACATTCATTATAATCGTTCTTTGCAATGGATGACCTGATTCCTACACGAAACTGCTGCAACCTAAATTATTTTGTTTGGAATTCGATTCGCGAGTGAAATAATTGATATTATTTAATTGTTATTAGCATTAAATTATATGTACTGAGTGAGAACTAGCCATAATTTCTCATCATGGGTTAATGAGTGTTTTTTACCCCCCCCTGTTTGTATGCACACTGTCCCTCTCATCCCCAAAGGTGAACGCACATTGCACAAGTCAACCATTTGACTGCGTTAATTTTATTACATTTAAGGAATGCAAATATTATGGTGGCAACTCAGAAAGTTACGGAAAACAATGGCAAGTGGGAGATGTTGTTGGCCTTTTCTTAGATTTAAATGATGGCACAATAAGTAAGTTGAACCTTAGCGGACAATGAAAAAAACTATGTAATTGTCAGTCATTGTTTATTAGTTAGCGCATAATTTAATAAGCTAGTAAAAACTAATTTTAAAACCCCTATAAACTGCAGAGACTATCCCTTTTAGTTTTAATAAAAATTGGCTTTAATAATTAATAATAATAATGATAATAATAATGCTAATTAGGCCCAAAGACAATGCAGTTCCTTTTTTTATTTTTTATTTTTTTAAGGAACTAAGATTGAATTGCTTTTTTCAAATCTTTTTTCCACTTTTTTATGTAACACTAAACTAAAGAAAAGCAGTTTGCATCCAAAAAAAAAATCCAAATGAGCTGAAATCAAGAATAATCTATCGTGAATGTTGTTCGAACGTTTAGATCTTATAGCAAATTAGTAGCTTTTGCTGTAGGTGCTATAGTTTCCTCCTCATCTTCATAAATTTTTCCTCTTATGAATCAGCTTGTAAATTGTAAGTATTTGATGTACTTACTTTTGTAATGAGAAGAAAAAAATATAACAGCAATGTGCATCACAAACAAGCTTAAAAAAATGAAATCATACTTGACAAGTATTGAACTTCTATTAATGTTTTTTGCCCCCCTTTTAATCGCATCCTTTTTTTCTCTATTTACTTTTTTTTTTTACTTTTTTTTTTTTTTTATTTTGGATCTGCTTACTTTAATCAACTTTTTAATACAGATATTTTTCAAAATTCTTTTTCTTTTTTCTTTCTCCTTTATTTATTTATTGTTTTTTAATAAAGGCTTGTTTCATGTTGCATGCTTGTTTCTTTTCTTTATATTTTTAACTTTTCTTCTTAAAATTAAGTTTTAATTTTTATTTTTTTTAAAATTTTTCTCACTTTTTTAATTTATCATATCAAGATTTTTCTTTTTCTACAGTTTTCTATTTTTATAAAAATATTTGTTTTTTAAAATGTATCATTTTATTTTGGTGTAATTTATTTTATTAGGCTTTTCGTTAAACGGTGAATTGATGATGGATACACTTGGCGGAGAGACTGCATTCAGTGATGTTCAAACAGGAGATTCAGGTAATTTTATCTATGTAAAAATACATTTTTCAAGCCCTATTTCTCACAAGGAGATTCCAAGTACTCGGACTCATCGAATTTCATAAAAAAAAAAAATTCTACATGCAGCTTTCACAAACTAAACACCCATGCAAAGCCATTTGACACACTTCTCAAAATTTTCCTGAGAAAAAAAATTCATAGTTTGTTATAATTGACTACACTCAATAAAAGCCCCATATATTTAGTAAATGAATTACATGTTAAAAAATTTACAAAAAGAAAATTTTTTTTTATCAAAGACGAGATCTGAACTCTTACCTGCAAAGCAGAATTCTAGTGTTTTACCACTAGACTACCTGAACACAATAAAAATCTATGCTACAATTAGGATATTTATAAAGTGTAGTCAATTATAACAAACTTTAACAAAATTTATGACTTTTTTCCTCGGAAAATTTGAGAAGTGTGTCGAACGGCTTTGCATGGGAATTTAATTTGGTGGAAGCTATACGTAGAATTTTTTTTTATCAAAATCGGTGACTCCGAATACTTGGAGTTTCCTTGTCAGTCCTCAAGCAACTTCACGGAATGAGTTGCATACCATTGCAAAAAATGGTTTCTAACTTTTGGATATTAGCCAGCAGAGCGCTCCGTCATGCCTTCCCATCCTATCCCATAGCTGCCAGTAGAGTGCTATTTGCCAATTTAGTGGATTCTCATATAGTTTTAATGTGACCCATCCTGCAGGTGGTGGCCACGTTGAACGCTTGTAGGACACAAAATAAAACTTGAGTATCAGTAAAATACATGCAAGATTGGATTGTGTAGTATTTTTTAGTAATAAAATAGAGCTTCAAGAAATCTGTCCATTCTATTTTAATAACCTGTATGTGTATTATTATTTGTTGTTGTTTGGAAAAATTAACCTCTGATCAAGTCTCAGAAGCCAAGTCGCAAAGGCAGACCCAAAGTAGGGCCAACCAAAGACTCAAATGAAAGGCTTATATGATATGAGTAGCAGTATCAATTGTAGATAAGATAAAAGGTCAGACGAGGTATATTGTAAGTATTTTATTAAGCCTAACACCTTCTTGTATAACACCATCATTGGAGGCAAATATAGTTGCAAAAGGTGAGCTGGCTGTGGGCAAAATTTTATACCGAGTAGGAGTAGGGGTCCACTAATCATGTAGTGAATTGAGTGGAATGGTGGGGAATCCTTCTGTTGAAAGGCAGACCTAATAGAGAACATCATCTGATTTTGATATCTTTGAGGAATTTTATGATTTCACCTCTTTCAAATGTAGTTTGGATATTGAGTGGTCTATCTGATAGTGCTTCCTGTTTTTTTTTCTTTGTGGATCATGATCTTTTGCTAATAATCGGTGCTTTTTCCTGTTTAGGCACTGGTTCATGACTGCCTATGCTCACTAATTCATTATAAAATGATCATGTTATGGATTCTAAATAGCAGATGCTACAGTTCAGGCAGGAAAGTTTATATAGCTCTGAGTTCTGTCTACCTTGGTTTAGCATAAATCAGGTATTGCGCTTAGTTTTTTAAGTGATTCCAAATTTTCAAACCTTGACTATACTGGTGATTTTGTGAGTTCTCAGCCTAGAAAATATGAGGGAACGAAGATCATTTCTTCTGTGAGCAGACTGTGGCACTTCCTATTTAGGATCCACAACATGATCATTTTATGGAATAATGATCCTGTGTTAATAATCTGGTCTTGTATGGCAACCATGGTTCCTTCAGTTTCTCCAAAGAGACTTCCTTCACTCAATGAAGTTCAACACTTTCTATCACCATGTGGCTGGTTGAAATCAGAAAGATGTCCATGTTAGAGTTCCTTTCCAAGCCATAATTGAAACTCAGTGCATGTTGTAGGAATGATGTTTGTTTTCTATGCTTTGTTTAGATTTAAAGGTATACGTATATTTTATATGAATCATGGAGTTTCTTTGTTTTCTGTGCCAGCCAGGCAGCCGAGAGGGCTAGGGCGTAGGCTTTCTAGTTCTTGAGTCCGCCTGGTCGTGGGTTCAAATCCCGCCGTGGGCATGGATGTTTGTGTTTGTCCTGAGCTGCATACAGATATAAATTGTGTAAAAGGCGCAAAATGACCTTAGTAGTTGACGCCAAAAATTCTAATAAACCAACCAACCATTTAGAGTAGCTGAATGAATTTGAGTGCCTGAATCTGTTTCTGATGTACAATGATTATGTCAATAAGATCTCTGCCTCCTTCTGAATGAGGAAGGGTAAGCCTTTCAATTGTAGACTGTTGATGGATGCATTTTTTTTTTTTTTGTTTTGTAAGCAGTTTTCATGTGTTCCTCCCAAGTTCGTCAAAGTTTGTTTGTATTCTCTGTATGACTCCCAAAGAGTAAGATAGTATTGGGATAGTGTGAGTGTTAAATTTTGGGATGGCCTTGGTTAAATTTTTGGAATTTAAGGAATAAAAATAATTTATATTATAGAAATCTGTATATTATCTAATGAACTACAGATAATCATTTTTATTAAATAATCTTATTTTTTTTCTTATTATTATAGGGTTTGTTCCAGCATGTACTTTGGGTTTGGGACAACGGGCTAAGCTAACCTTTGGCCAGGTATCTATAAATAAAATTATCATAATGGATTATTTTTATAAAGGGCGAGTCAAAAAAATGTATACACACTTTGAACTGTCATAGAAAATTTATTTTCCTATGTATAAGGTGAAATTTCTGGAAAAAGAAAGACCACACTCCATTTGTAAAATTGACTCGCCCAATTGAAAAAGAGCACATTAAAAGATCAGGTGTACTGTCATAAACCAGATAACTTGGACACATTTTGGAATGAGATTCAAGCTGTGTGCTAAATTCCATTTGACACTTTGGTGCAAAGTTCGGAATCAATCGTGACTTGTACTCAGAAATGTATCGATGCTGGAGGCCATCATTTTGAACATTTACTTTAACAATTTGGAACATTCAGTTTGGCCAAATACACTTACACTTCTTTTCCAATTTTCCAATTGGGTGAATCAATTTTTCAATTGGACTGTGGCCTTTCTTTTCTCAGAAATTTAACCTTGTAGGAGGAAATTAAAAATGCGGAAGGCAAGGGGAAACCACCGCATTCACTTATCCCAAGAAATCTCCTGATGACCATAGTCAGGAGGGCGAACCAGCCTACGGGCTGAATACACCAAACACACAGGTAGGAAAATAAACTTTCTATGAAGATCAGTGTGTGTGTATACATTTTCTTTACTCACCCTATATTTCATTATAAAAAATTTGAGGAACTCATTAAATTTTTTATAATGTCATGACAAATTTCACTGTATAATTTGTGTATTGTTAAGTAACATTTATTACAACATGGCTCAAAAATTAGTTTTAAGAGTTTAATAATATTTTCTTTCCTCTCGCTTAATTGCTCCATTTTCATGGCTAGGGGAGCACTTGAAAAAAAATGCGATTTTTGTTGGTGAATGAAAGAAGGGGAGGAGAAACAGAGATGAAGGGAGTTACCATGGCAATGACTAACTGACGAAAATGAGCGTTGGAGGAGACGTCTGAGAGGAGATCAGGAGGGGAAATTTCTGATTTTTTTTTTTTGTTCTTTTGAGAAGAAGCTCAAATAAAAAAATAAACTTAGAGAGAGAGAGATATAACAAAGAACGATGGACACATATGTGCATGCTGCCATTAAATTCTGAATTTTCATATTCAGTAGTGAGAAACACTGAGTTATTCGGTAACATGCTAGTTCGTAGTTGTAATGTGTGTAACAGACATTCTGAAGTGGAGGGTGAGTTATGTGATTAAAAGTCAAAGGAAGCAGGAAAGTGAACTTCAGTGTGTGAGTAAAGATCAGTTGGGAACAACCTGGAGGAAAGCTCGGATCGAGGGATAGCAAATGCTGAGCAGAGAGCACAAGTGATTGTCTGTCATCAAGGTAGGGACAACTTCCTCAGAGAACACCTCAATGAAATGGAATAACTGATATTGACAATGTGTGTGGAGGGTGATCAAGGAACCAACTAAAATATCATGAACGTTCGAGCCATCAATACACGATAGACATAAGTAATCAAGGTGTTATCAATTATGTTAGTACGCTAGTATGTTAATTTATATTATGTAATGAATAATTAGCACTTTCTGTATATTACATTTGATTTTTAAAACTTAATCATTGCTAATTGTATTCAACATCTGAAGTTGTTGTTGTTTAAGAGGATCCTAATTAGAACCTACATAATTATTTTTTTTTACTTTTAAGGATATAAATGCCTTAAAATATTTCACATCATGTGGTTTGCAAGAAGGATATCAACCTTTCTGTGTGTAAGTAAATAGCACTGCTTAACATAATTGCTTTTTAAAAATTACTGGTCCCTTTTACTATAAAAAATTTAATTTTGTTTATTTTTATTAATTCTAGAAATATGAATCGTGCCATGACTTTCTGGTACAACAAAGACCATCCTGTGTTTGAAAATACAGATGATATACCTGATTGCAAAATTGAAGTGACAAGAATTCCAGCTGGGTGAGTATAAAAATGTGTTCATTGTAAAATATATGTTTCATCTTAACAGTGAAAAACAATAAAATTTAAGTACTGTATTTTTGAGAATATACCTTGTGGGATATACAGGGTGTAAATGGACGACCTATCACAAATTTAAGGATATGTAGAGAATGAAACTCTGAGCAAAAAAGTTTAGTCGCGTTTTTCGATCTGTGGCTCCGTTAAAAAGTTATAGCGCTTTAAAGTTCGGTATCGGTAAGGAATATCAGTATCAGTATCGGCCAGGGTGATTCTAAAAGGTCGTGCCGAAATGAAAAGGCAGGTAGAGGGTGAAATTCTGAGCTAAAAAGTCTAGTCGCGTTTTTTGATCTGAGGCTCCGTTAAAAAGTTATAGCGCTAAGTTAAAAATTGCTCAGCGTCTGTACCAAGATAGATTTCCGGAAGTGAAGTCACGAAATTTTAAAGCACTATACTTTTAAAAGGTCGTCCATACGACCTTTTAGAATCACCCTGGCCAATACCGATATTCCTTACCGATCCCGAACTTTAAAGCGCTATAACTTTTTAATGGAGCCACAGATTGAAAAACGCGACTAGACTTTTTTGCTCAGAGTTCCATCCTCTACATATCATTAAATTTGTGAAACGTCGTCCATTTACACCATGTATAGCATTTTACATCCTTGAAGAGAGGAGGATGCATGAACAGTTGTGCTGGAACACAGAAATAGCAGATGAAATAAACAGAATATAAATTTGTATTGAATCAAAGGATGTAAACCATGAGCTAGAAGGGCTATTGATTGGTAATAGAAACTAGGAAATTGGAGCTATTCATATAAAGACTCAACATAAAAGCCAATCATTTTACACTAAAGTATCTAGATAGGCAAAGCAGTATCAGTATTGTCACTTCAACTATTATCAATTGTGTGAAACATCTTGTAACATGATTATGACTATACAACAAGAGTTTTCAGAGTTTGAATGCAGAGTGATAATTAGAGCCAGACACATGGGACATTCCATTTGGAAGTGGTGCGGCATTCAACATTCCTCGATCCACAGAGGTTAAGTGTGTGCAGAGAGTACCTCATTTTAGGCATTACCTCCCACCATAGACAGCTTAGTGGCCGACCACGGCTGCTAAATGCTCGTGATCAACGACATCTGAACAGAATGGTCGTTCGTAATAAAGACATGCACTACATCAATTAACAGCCAAATTCATTGAGGGGCATACTAGAAACATGTCTATGAGGTCAGTGCAGTGAAATATGGTGCTGATGGAATATGGGAGCAAAAGACCAACAAGATTATCTTTACTCGCAGCATATCATTGGAGGCTTGTGAACATATTCATTGGACTTTAGATGACTGGAAAGACAAAGCCTGGTCTGATGAGTCATGATTCAAGTTGGTGCAAAGTGTTTGAGTGCCCTTTCTCCCCACAACCCGAGCAAAATTGGTTGCCCACCCCATCTGTGAATGGTATGATAGAGCATAAAAAAGAACTAAATAAATAGGATATGCAAGGGTGCAGGGTTTATTTGCAAAAATACAGTAGTGTGTTTGATGATCAGAAGCATAACTTTTGCTTATTCTGAATTCATAATTTTAATTCAAATGTTTAATTTTAATAAAATATATAACATATTTAATTTTCATCTAGACATGTTAGCTTTCTTTAGGAAAAAAAATATGGATTAAAAAATCATTCTTTATCATCCTTATAATTTGCAGGAGTGATACACCACCTTGTCTGAAGATTTCACATAAAACATTTGAAACAATGGAAAAAGCGAATTGGGAGTTCTTACGTCTGAGTTTGCCTGTCACTTGTGATTCTGCTCTTATTAGGTAAATCTAATATAGCATATAAATAAAATTGTTTATTTCATTTTGAGAGAGGAATGGATCGAACAAATTGCAAGACAGAAGTGAAAAAGATGATAAACGTTTTGTGCTATGGAGATAAAATGTTTAAGAGATGTGGCTGGTGAGAGTAGATGGGACCGTTTTCTGAATATTAATCATCTAAGAGTTATGTGTGGAATGAAAAGAAAAATAGTGGATATAATCTGTAAGTTCTGCTTTCAGATGGTTTGGGCATATGAAATGAATGAGTGAGGAGTGGTTGACTAAACCATTGTTCTGGCCTTGTGGATGGGAAATGTAAGAGAGAAAGACCAAGGAAAGTGTGGCGGGAACATGTATGAAGAAAAGAGTGACACTGGAAGAGGCAAGAATTGCATGTAGAGACAGGGATATGCGGCATCGATTAATTGGAGTGATTTAAAGCTAAGCTTCTTCGACCTGTGTGCTCTCTACTCCGGAGGATTAAGATGTGATGTTATTGTCGTTGTAGTAAATTAATATTAATTCATTCTATTTTCAATAGTGAAAATGAAAAAAATAGAAACTGGCAAGAAATAAGAGCACGGCAGAGAAGACGGAAAGCTGAAATGGAAAATATTCGAAGAACTCCTGCACAAATAGAGCAGCAAATGTTAAAAAGTGGCTTTAGTATTTCAGATATTAAAGGTATGTATCTTAACAGTAATAAAATGAAAACATTTGAAAAGCTTTATATTATCACTTACTTATTTGATTTCATTTGTAAATTGTGAATGATCAGGATTACAACGAGGCTATTCAGATGAGGCACACGACACAGAGGACAGGCATCACTTACAAGTTGATGTTAAACAACAGAAACGTAAGAGCATATCAAAAACTCAGTCTTTAGATTATGCGAAGGCATCTGGTCTTAATGGGCCCGCTGGATCTGGTAAACATTTTTTGGTGGAAAAAACAACAACAAAAAACAAAAAATAATACTACTACATAACATATTTTTAATACTGCAATCTAACATATTACTGTGTATCATTAACATAGAGCAAATTAATACTGCATCGTTTTTTTTAATTTCATTAAATTGCAATTATTTAGAGCAGGAATCTCAAAATTAGTGACTTGAGGATCTTGTTGAAAATGATTAGTACATATATAAATTATCAAAACAGATTAAACCAAATTCAAGAAAATATCTTCTCCAGATTCAAAATACAATAATAATTAACCAACGGCAAGTGATAATTAAAAATTCTATAGACATCTTGGATTGTGAGGAAATCTAATTACTTTATGTGGAACGCATTTATAAATATTCATTCTAAATCATTAGATGTTTTCAAAACCTATCAGTTTCATAATGCATATCCAATTTTATGAAACTGAAATTTTTTATTCCATTTTTATAAAGACTTACTCTACCCTAGAATAATGGAATGGATAGCACACGGATACGGGGAAAGTGATATTTATTTTATTTGCTGTATAATCTCGGATACAGGTCGCATGCAAATATAGGTCGCACCCCCTTAAAATTCAAACCAGATCAGCATGATTGATGATGGTAATTAATCACTTATTAACTTTAAAGATCACAACAAACAAATCAAATGCCATCTTGAAACAAATTACAGATAAAACAGAAACAAACCTGTGAAACACTTTAAAACTTTCATCCTTACTGTCACCAAAGTCATTTCATCTTTCCTCTGTAATTGCCTCATCAATGTCCCAACCTGAATTACCACTGTCCTTCTGCTCATCCAACTGGCCATTGCAGGTGTCTCCTGAAGCACCATTGTCCTCCTGCTCTCCTGTCCACCAGGTGTATTCACATTTAATAGTTGTTTCGTCTCTCCATTCCATTTATAACTCTAAATTATCTAATAAATTGAACACCGATACAATAGTATTAAAAATAAATGTTCATATATTACTGAAGAAATGTTTAGAATTGTTTGGAAAAATAGCCCTAATTGGAATCATAGAAATCCAAGTCATCATTGAGGGAAAACAAATGGTTTAATAGCATTTAACTGGAGCCAAATTAACGTTTCCCACATTAAATTCATATTTGATTGTTGTTTCATATCCCCATTCCGTTTGATACCCTAAATTATTGAATACATTGAATAGAGAGAATTTATCGCTATTATCAAGAATTGATTTAAGAGGGGTGGAAAACATAATGGTTCCATGGTACCAACTTTTGGATACCAGCTCATAGGCATGCCCACAATGTAGCACCTGGTTATTACTTGGTCACTAAATTTCTTTTGTTTAGCCATACTCCACCTACGACAACGTTACACGAACAAGTTACCACATAAATATTGCAAGACAGATAAATATTGTATAAAATCACATATTGATATGCAAGTTTCAGTTCCAGCGTGCATTCCTGTATTAGGAGGTGTCCGTTCCAGTATTGTAGGGTAGAGTTTGTATTTTTGCTGCATGGAATAAAATTATAATAACATGAGGAAAATACTACAAGCGGGAAGTAGGAGGAAAGGTGACATCATCAAAGAGAGAGGGAATAAAAATAGTTTGAATACAGTTATCCAATTCATCTACATTTTCAGACAGGTTAAATGCTATTACTGCGTTATATGAAACTATAAAATCACTGAATTCGGTTTTGCTCTAGATATAGTAGACAAACCAAGACATGGGAACACCTTCTATCGGCATGATAACAACATGTAAGACCTTTAGACTTGGGGGGAGGGGTGGCACTACCACTACACAACATTTAGAACTAGATATGTAATTGCATTTTTTACAACCTATTTGGTCAGGCCTAATGCTGCCACTGGTATAAGACACTTTACTTTCATCTAAAGGTAAGAAAAAAGTATAAAAACAAACCTATTTATAGCCCCTTTTAAAATTTTTTTTTATATAAGAATTTGAAACAACGGATTATGTACACTTTTTCTGTCTGCAGTATCTGTAGTTTATTAATAAGAGGAATGTTCAGATTTGATGTGGACTTTATTATCTCACAAATCATACAAGCAACACAGTCAAGTAATAACACGTTTAGTTTTCGACATACTCTCCCTCTTTTGAAATACACTTGTTCCAATAGTTTGGAAGCTTTCACATTCCATTGATTGACATTGATACTGCATCAGAACTGAATTTTTCACTTCATCTTGAGATTGAATTTGGTGGAGGTGAACTTGTGTGTCCCCACTCCATACTGGACCACTTACTTCCAGTGATATGATTTTGTTCCAAATGTCATCCCTCCTTTTGAAATCACTAAAGCATTAACAATATACCGGGTGTTTCAAAAATAACCGGTATATTTGAAAAATCAATAAAAACTAAACTGGCAGCGATAGAAATACACCGTTTGTAATTTCGAAAGTTTGTCTGCCTGAAAATTTACTGTTGTCCCAAGCATATTGCAACACACGGTGTATTTCTATTACTGCCCGTTTAGTTTTTATTGATTTTTCAAATATACCGGTCATTTTTGAAACACCCGGTAGATTGGGTTCACGCTACCTTTTGCTCTGGAGACTATTGTTTGGGTGCCCATTGGACACTGGCTTTATAGAATATGAAGTTGTTTTTAAGTATGTTATTAACACTACCAAAACTAATAAGTGTCAATGTAATTCATGCACAGCAACTCTTTTGTTGCTCCATATTAGCTCATCATCTTCATGATGGTCACGTTGTTGAATTTAATTTAATTGCTGGTCTTGCTCTGTGCAATTCATTCTCAACATGTTCATGACTTTCCTTTTAATGATTTATATCAATCCAATACATACAGGCAAGACTCACCAGTGTTGTGGAGCTTTTCATGCATTCAACTGTCATCCCTCTTCAAAAGAGCTTGGGGAGAACCGGCTCATCATCAGCCTCTAACGAATTTCAGGCCTTTTACACTTTTTGTAGCATAGACATTTTTTATGATGATGCATTGTCCCACCAGAGCCCTCTGATCTCTATCAGCCAGCATGCGGGCTCAGCCACCTCCATAATGTCGTGTTTCCACTTCATGATAATAGTACCCACGCTCCTATGACTCGCACAATCTGGCAGCCTATGGCTACTCCATCTTGAAAATCGCTCAGCTGCTTTTATTGTTGGCACTTTGATGGCAGCATTTTACCTCAGCACATGGTAAGACACCAAATGACTTCAACTACACATGATTTTGATGTTTTATAATTAATATATTCAAATTATTGCCCGAATTTGCATAGGTTGTTCCATTATGGCAGGTGTCCTCTTTCAATTGAGCAGTCTGTGTACGTACATGTATAGTTAAACCATGAATTGTTACCTGTACTTTTTTTTTTTAATTGATCATTTCACTCAGGGCTCTAGATCTTGTGGTTTGACTATAATTGTATAATTCCATCCAATCACAATAGTTATGTTCAGGATCTTATATAAATAGCATTGTAATTTCTTCTTCTTACTACTATAAAAAAGCTGGGAATAAATGGCAAAATAATCAGGCCTTCACTCTTTCTATGACATATTGTAAGGCCTTCATTTTACACATTAGAAATAAGATTACAAAGAACAAAAGGCCTGTTGACCATCTGTCTAGATGCATGTAGGCTGTGATTGAAGCAAAAAGTGGACTGACATCCTAATGATAGTTCCTCAGGAGTCTCCGATTTTACAAAAGGGAGTGTTCGGATACTTTTGGTCAAAGAATGTATTAACTTCATCATCCGTACGATTTAAAAAAAAAGTGCAGGTCAAATTTGAACGTCTCTCATGTTTCAAAAAATTATTGCAAGCTGCAGGAAAGATTTGTAGATAGATGAGAAACGGGAAATGATAATTCACTTTCAATGAAAAGTTATTAGCAGTGTTTATATCGTCTGTTGAGAATTACAAGCCTGCTCTTACACCATCCTACATATGCAGCAGTCTAAAGAAGCAATGCATACATTTTATGCCGAAGAAAATTTGCTTCCCCAGATACTCTAGTAGTATTTCTTTTGCATTTATTTATGACTCTTACACAACTAAAGCAGCTGTATTTAGAAATTAACAAAATAATTATCATTGTAATCATTTTCTTTTGCATATTGCCATTAGAATCAAATTTTCTTATATATACAACAGTTGTTTTGCTCTGATTTATTAATAAAGCGGGTTATATACAACAGTTGAACAAAATAATGGAAATGCCTAGAAAACATAATCAGAAACTTTAATACATTAGAGTTAAGATTTTATTCATTATGAAATTTTCATACAAAAACTAAGAAATTTGATGCCACTTTCATTAAAATTAGACTATTCTCTTGTGTTATGAAAAAAAATTCATCCTTGCCAAGTCTCTGTTTTGCATTTCTGATGTTAGTGGCACCACTGATATGTGGCGTAACTCTATACATGTGCCATTTTATCTCTTATTGGTTTCTGTATTCTCACAGTACCTTTATTAACCTAAAAATCTTGATTTAAAAGAAACCCTCCATATCTCAAACGTCTTTATCTCGAATTTTTTTCTGTTCGCGTGAAATTCATCTCGAGGTTTCCTTGTTTAGCAGATCTGATTTTCTGCTCATGGCACCACAGCTGTCTGATTTTGGCAGGACCATACAGGGGGGGGGGGGGGGGGCGCGGCCGGCCACAGCCCCCGAAATTGGCCACCCAAATCTGTTTTACATGGAGGACCTCCCCCCAGAAGCAGGATTCCCCCCCCCCC
>JAHWFO010070582.1:1279281-1302346 GCA_023313115.1 Rhysida immarginata | reverse complement strand
CAATAGTAGCTCATCCATGAATGTTTTTCTTGTAAAGCATTGTTTTTTTTGGACATAGGGTATTGCAAATATAGATTGAACTCTGCAGTCACTTTTGTTGCTGTGATCTACTTATACGAGGGTTGGGGTATAAGTCATGGCAACAATTTTTTTTCTCATAGCTAAGGGATGGTATCACAAAATGTCATATGTCTCGAGGAAACCGTTCATTCATAGTATATTTCCATAACACCAGATGGCCTTGTGATTTCCTTTTGTTGTATAGAGAACAATGTTAAATCAGTTCTTAGTCAACGGCCGTGCAGGATGGATGTAACCCGAGTTGAACAACGCTCGTATATCAATATAGCCGG
Source organism: Rhysida immarginata (assembly GCA_023313115.1). Classification (NCBI taxonomy): domain Eukaryota; kingdom Metazoa; phylum Arthropoda; class Chilopoda; order Scolopendromorpha; family Scolopendridae; genus Rhysida; species Rhysida immarginata. Next base: position 1,301,993 of record JAHWFO010070582.1, on the reverse strand, counting down.
TCTCCGCTGGCTTTGGTAAGAATTGGAGCACCCACTATACTCTCCAGACTTTTCTCCTTGTGATTTTGATCTTATACGGATGGTAAGGAACCATTACATGGTAGACAGCTTCGGACACGAATGGACATTGCAAATACCCGTATTGTGCAACAGGAGATGACCAGATTTCCACATGGTGAGAGAAATGGTGAAGCAGATGATATGGGCGCCTGTCACTTCGTTGGCAGCGTACTGTGAACGTTCAGGGGACTACTTTGAGGCCCTTTAGAACGGGTATGTGTGCTGTAATGATTCTGGAACATGCAAGTTGTAATGTTATATCAACTACCTTAATAAACATGAAGAGCAAAATATTTCCATGTTGCTAAATGTCCGTACATTTCCTCCATTCCTTGTCCTTTCATCTATATATTTCGCATTTTCCACCCACGGTCGAATTCTCACAAAAACAACAGTTGCCATGACTTATGTCCCAACCCTCGTAGGTGTTTATAGTTCCTCTTCGATGTCCTCTTGTCTCCGTTAATCAGTGTTGATTTCTTCTCAATCTTGTAAATGACGTTTTTCCCCTAATGCAGTCATGAACTTTGATACAGAAGCTGTCAATACTCCAAGCAACAAGGCAACTTTTTTAAGGATGTATCAGCTACCCAGCTCCAACAATTTGCTCTGACAGATCTGACATGATGGCCACTCAACTAAACATCAGGATAGAAGCAGGCATATTGCAGGAGATTAACTTAAAACAGTTGTATGAGAAATTTACCTGAACCGGTGTTGCAGATGAGTTGGCAGGCATTGTTGGATGTCCGTGGTTGGCCATGACTGTACCAAAGAATGTCATTACGTGCAGTCTGCAAAATGCAAGGAAACGTACTAAAACAAATAATCTTCTGTAAGAATAACTTTATTAACTGTCACTGTTTCCTGCTATCCCATTTTAAAAACCATCAGTCCTTTTTTAGGACTTCCTGTACATGCATAAGCTCTATACTAATCAGAGACATCAAAAGATGATAACTATACCAAGTTGTTGGACAGAATCATAAATATGAGCAGGAGTCAGTCAGAGATGGCACTGTTTCCATTTTTTTTTGTCCAACCCTTGTATGTATTTAACACTTAAAAAATGGCTTTTATACTTGAAAAAAAATGGGATTTCATAATGTGCTGTCTTCATAATGCATTTCCGAAACCTAATTTCTTTGCCAGCTTTTATGAATACCGTAAGTTCTTTTCAATAATCCTTTTAATGTTATTAATTAGTTTCAAAATACTTAAGAAATTCTTTAAAGCTGAAATTACTGACATTTTTCGATATTCTTGTGTTGCTTTGCTCACTAATAGCTTACAATGAGCGTAAAACTTGCAATTCTAAATTTGCAAATTAATTTTTTATAATAAGTTTTCAAACAAAGCAGCCCTTGGATTATGTCACCCTGTTTATGTCAGTTTAGTTATAAGTCATTCTAAATTCCATCAACCCCTAGCTTTGGTATAGAAGAACAGTTTAAGAACAATGAAAATTTGATAATACAATAGTATCGAGAACAATATGAATTTTAACATGATAATGTTTTAAGGCTGGACATCTATCTACAAAAAACGTGATGCAAAAACTGACACCAAAAAGTGTTACGGAAACAGTTTTCTATTGTTGTTGCACGTTTAACCATTGTTGGCGCCAGCTTGAAGCACATGCCTGAACTGAAAAGACATGTGACCATTGTTGTCTGAGCAACAATTTTTATTTATACGCTGTTCAACGAAAGAAAAACTAGGCGTGTCTAATTAAATTCCCAATTTTAATTGTTAGACATTGTTGCTAAATAAAATTAACAATCTTTAACATTTGAAATTGGAAATTTAACTGGATACGCCCAGTTTTTCTTTCATTGGACAAAGTATAAATCTTTACTACAGAGATATTATGAAATATATTGAAAGTGTGGTAACAGATAGCGTAACTATACTTCGCTGTCTTACCTAGCCATGTAATGGCCTAATGTTTTGCTTTCAGCGTTTTGAATGAAGACTAATGAATCATTGTGTATTAGAATAAACTCATTTCCATTACAATAAATATATTTTATTTTTCACAATTTAATTCATAATTTATTATTTTGAAACATTAAGATCTTTTGATGGTTTTTGAAGTCTTCAACTTATCCAAAATTTACGCACTGGTTGAATTTCTATGTGCTTTGAAGTGCTTAATTTATTTTTATAAATTCCTTTCTCTCTATAGTTAAAAATAACTTTCCGGCTAAAAAGAGCATTATGGGTGATGCAATAATTTTAATTTTTCGTCATACAAAATACACTCTTTTTAAGATTTTAGATACTGCGAAAAGCTTGCAGGTGCTGTGTTTGTTGTCCCGCATTCGATTGCGAGCACAGACGCAAGTATAACACTATGTTTACTCGTGCTTATATTTCATACTTCAGTTATTCTAAGCCCTTATTCAGTATTACCGATGTACATGATTCTGTAGACTCGTCCATTGATAAATAAATAAAAGGTTTATATTACTGTATAAAATATTTATTTGTTTGTTGCATCTAAAAACATTATCATGATTCAATGTTTCAGGTTGCAGATTCAAAACTAAGTCATCTTTTTTTTAATTGAAAAGGCCAAGACAAATGTTTACTACCCTCATCTATGAGAGGCATTTACAAATGATTTAAACTTATGATATTTACTGTGTTGTGAATGGTCCGTCCCAGGTTAGGCTTCAACCCTTTCCCCGTATTCTTCCTGAAGAACTATGCATTGTTGCTACTGTTCCAATGTCTGTCATATGGCTTTCATACTGTATCGTTCTCTTGGGGTGTCACACACCCAGTCTATGATGGTCGCTTGCAGGATATATTATTGCCCAAAGATATGATGGCACTTAGGGGCTTCTTCATTTCACTGAAGGTGCAAGATTTGGTAAGTATGGAGCATTCGCCAGTACAGGATGTGTCAAATAGTGGGATATGGTTGATTTTTTGCAACGTGTGGCAATTGAGAACTCTTTCCTACTCCAACTCATCAAACGTGATGTGCTTGTTTTTGGCAGTAAGGTCAGAAGCATATGCAATGTTTCATTCCCCCTCCCAGTTAAACATTGTCTCACATGACTGAGCACTGTCATGACATTCTGCCTGCAATCTGCTATAAATGTTTCTAGGCCTGTTGCTTTCCTTCTACAGGCACCATGCAGTCCACCTCTGCCCGTGATAAATCACCCTCCATGTTCTATCATTGACAACAGACAGGTTGCCTGTCAGATAGTGTGCTCGTCACACTCCTGGCAACGACCAGCCTCCCACATCATTATTCACTCTTCAAGGTCAACTCTTTCAGGTCGCTGGCTTGCCACTTCTAGTATTTGGATACCAGTCCAAGTGTGAATAAAATTTTGTATAGATATATTTTGACTTTTTTCCTTTTGAATTACCGTAGTCTCCAAAGTGGCAATCGGATTTAATTATCCTGTTGCAGAGCTTGCAATGAGGATTGTGGGTGATCCGCTCATCAGATTTTGGTGAACTTTTTTTTGTTTTGTTTGGAATTTGCTGTTGAACAAATGTGCAATTGGAATATTTTTCTGTATCTCTTACGGTTTTCGAGATAGAATTCGGATGTGTCCTAATTTGCATATTTGAGATGATGAAAGGTGCTCCATCAGATAGAGCATCTTCAAATTCCTACTTATTCCCTGTATTGGAATTTGTGTGACTATGTTGGTATCCAAGATAGGAAGGGGGTAACAGACTTTTGACTCGCCCTATATACTGGAGTATACAGTAATTAGAATAAAGCATTGTTTGTTTAAAACATAAAAAATATCTATATTTTCATTGGCTTATTTATTTCTCACTTGGCCTCCACCTTGGGCCATGTCAAAATTCAGTTTACATACAATTCTCTGGAATAGATTCTGACATAAGCCAAGAGCTGCTGAATAATAAATTATTATTTTTATTATTTATGTTTTTAATAAATACCTTAAATTTTATTTACCACTTTCAGCAGGTGAAGAGGGTGAGCAAAATCTGAGTGATGATGAAGACAAAAGGCGTCGTGGAAAATCGCCATTTAGGTTTTTCAAGAAACGAGACCAAAGCGGTGAGCGCCCTCCTGAAGGTGCTCCTGGCCCATCTCCAATGTCTTTAGATGTACCACAAGAAACCAGTTTAACAGTACCATCCGGCCCAAGTTTACAAGTACCTAGATCGCCATCATCTCGTCGTTTGTCTCAAGGAGACATGAAAGTAGTTCCCCCGAAAATTCCCGATAGGCCTGGAAGTATAAAAGGACAGAGGCCTCAGTCATATATGGGAGAAGATAATGGAGAAGGTGGAGATTATGTGGATGAAGATTGTTTGGACCTAGCAAACGAGTATTATTATGGAGTTAGAATATTTCCTGGTCAGGATCCTAATCATGTATATGTCGGTTGGGTGACAACGCAGTACCATATGAGCGACAGAGTTTTTGATCCACAACAAGTGCGGAGAGTTACTTATTTAGGATTGGAGAGTGACAATGTTGTGAATGATATGTAAGCTTCTTATTTTCCTTACTTATAACACAAACAAAGGGTGAAAATTACTTCTGCGTCACATGAAAATAAAAATGGAAATATGTACTTTTTCATGTGGAGAAGAGAAAGCTTTCACCCTTGTTGTGGGTTTACTATATACAATTTATTCTTTTATTATTGTCTTTTGTGTAGAATTTCATTTGAAGCTTTGATATGAAAAACTCTTTTCTATGAGGGCATTTCAATAAGTATCACACAATTATTTGCTATGCTGCGAGTACTTACCCAAAGAGGTCAATATTTGGCTAAAACCATCTATGAATGTCACACCCCAGAAAGGTAAGCTCAGCATTGCTAAATCCCTTGGGGAAAATTGTGAACTGCAGTGCAAAAGTGGCAAGTGTATTATCTTTGTCTACTGTTGAAGAGCAGGTAAATGTTGTTCATTTTCTGTGGGCTCAGTGGAAAACCCCGACCGACTTTTACAAGCAAATGGGAACTCACAGGAACTCACAAAGCATAAGTGTATGGTAGTAATCACAACACGCTTAGTAAATGTCCATATAATGCTCAAAACTAGTCATTAAGCAATGATTTTTCCGTTGAAAAATGGAAGGAAAAATTCTGCGACCTGGATTTGAACCAGGAATCTCGACTGTCAAGGTTGTTTTGCACTGTTCTTGATGGTGCCAGAATTGAATTATTCACAGGAGGGCTAATTCCTGCTTTCATAAGAGTATCTCAAATTGTATTTTCTTGTAGGCCTACTCTCTGCCATGCAAAATACAGTAAAACCCTGGTTAACCAAAATAAAGGAGGGGGAACCATTTCAGATAATGATTTTTCGGTTAAGACATGAACATCTAATATAGTACTCTTTTGTATTTAAACTTATATTCTTTATTAAAATTAAAATTACATTTTAAGGATTTCAATTGTGCTTAATACAGTAGTTTACAGGCATTTCGGATAACCCGGATTTCAGTTGACCCGAGTTCGGTTAACCGGGGTTTTATTGTATATCCATTTGAAAGATAATTCAAACGTTTTGACTCGACATCAGTAAAAGTGTGGAAAAGCGTGCCCCAACTTCCTTGTTCCTTGAGAGATAGCATTAAGACTGTCCCCCCCCCCTACAATCCTGTTTTTCCTGGTTTATTAAAAAGAACTGGAATGTTATATGCAATTTTTTATAATATGCCGTAATGGTTTTTTAATTTTTATTTTGCATAATACGCGTATTATACATCGAAAATTATGATATACTGTATAATTAATGGACTGTGATCAGTGAGGTAAATTATACGCTAATTTCATTTGAAGTTCATCAGCCCAAAGTTCATTTGACCCCTCCCTGTCTGTGCTGCTAGTCGTTGCAGTGCTAATAAAATCCTCTTGTATGATAAAGTCCCACAAATTTAGGTGCTTTTTTAGGCCAGAATTTTTCGAATTATAGTAAAATAAATATGGTATATCCCAAAACAATTACTGTGCATTATTTATTGAAATGCTCTCATTAATATTACGAATGACTTTTTGTACAGTTTTGCTATTAGCATATTGAAAAGTAATTTAATGATGTTCAAACACTCAATTAATATGGAGGTTGTTTTTTTAATAATCTATACTGAACCAAAGGTGTTTTTTTTTTAAAATTAATACCTGGTAATTTTAGAAGTAAACATTGTTTTGCAAATTTTCTAGATGTGAACGACAAAATTGTTACATGGTTAGTGCAGGAGACTTACTTGGAGAAGTCACTCAACAAGAAAGTGGTGCCCGTGCATCTCAAGGCATGTATATAGGTTGCTTTATTGACTCTTCTACTGGATTTATTTCATTTACCTGTGAAGGAAAAACAACAAAGCACAAATACCAGGTTTGTTTAGCATTCAATTGAGCTCAAGTTTGATATAATTTGTTAATGCGTTATACATGATGTGTCAAAAGTCATGGCATAGGAGACTATGAGACCATGAGAGGCAGTTTGAACAATGGCTAGAGAAATTATCAGAGTTCAAATGGGCTTCATTGTTGGTGCCTGATTGATGGATGGGAAATTACCATTGAAATCGTATGACATTCAACATCCTCAATCTACTAATGGAGGGCATTACCTCCTTATTCACCTGACCTCGATACATAAGATTTGTTTTTATGAGGTCACGTGAAGGACAAGCTTAAGATGATGAACCTTAAGACCTTGGGCAAGCTGCAAACATGTATCAAGCGCTAAATTTTGGCCATTCTCATGAAGGTGATGGCCAATTTTGCAATCTGATCTCGCAAAATCATTGAGGTTGATAGCAAACATCGAATGTGCAATAAAAACATTATGTTTTGTGGATTAGTGGTCTCTACATGCCCTCATTTATTCTAGCATTATCCACAGTTTCGTTGGTTTTCATCAATTTCCTCATGTTGTAATCAGTCTAGTTTAACTGTCCTTGCTTGTTTTCCTTGTATAACACGACTTTTGCACCATGTCATGGGTATATGGGCAACTGTCTAGATTGCTTGGGTAAATATCTCTCCAGAGGAGTCCTGTGTACTGGTGAAGTGGGTGCAATTGCTCTTTTATGCGCTATAACGCACCTGTCCCATGGCTTTTGGCACTTCATTGCATATCTTTTATTTATTGTTGTATTTTTTTTTTTTTAAGATGGAGCCTGGTACAAAACTATTTCCTGCAATTTTTGTGGAAGCTACAAGTAAAGAAGTTTTACAGTTTGAGTTGGGTAGAACGAGAACTACTCTGCCTTTATCAGCGGCTGTGTTGAAAAGTGTTGATAAACATTTGACTCCACAGGTTAGCCAAATTTTTTTTTAATTTTAGTATCTTTTAAATTTATTATTAAAATGTTTTAAAAGATCTCTGAGGGGCATTAATACATTTAAAATTTTTCTGCTATTTTAATCCCTCATATTTTCAGTGTCCACCTCGACTTAAAATTCAAAATCTTTGTTTACATCAATGGGCTAGAGTTCCAAATATATCCTTGCGAGTGCATTCCCTTAAATTATCTGATATACGTGGTTGGAGTATGCTATGTGAAGATTATGTATCAATGTTAGCACTACACATTCCAGAAGAGGATCGTTGCATTGATATCTTGGAGCTTATTGAACATGAGCGATTACTCACGTATGTAATTTTCTTTAAATCTTAGTGATATCAGCTCTTATTGTGAGTGTTAAAAATTAATTTATAAAAAAATCTAGTTACTGAATTGTAAATATTTTTTATTTTATATGGAGGAACTAGAAATTTATGCTCTCTAACAGAACTGTAGTGATTACTTAGAAAAGATTTACATAGTGCATTCAAAAAGTTCCAGGATTCCACCAAGAAAAATTATTTAAATAAGATAAAAAAGAATTTTATTGAATTAATTGTTGTTGCAGTCCCCTTGATTGACCCCACATCTTCAAAATGCTCTCCTTTTAATATGGATATAAGCTTGGGGAAGCGCATGAAGTCTGTGGGAACCAGGTTGGGCAAGTACATAGAGTGTTGGGTGACTTACTTTCCCCCCTCCAAAAACTGATGGACAAGAATTGACAAATGCACTGATGCATTGTTGTACAGCAGAAGCCAGTCACTTGATTTCCATAGTTCCTTTTGTAACTTTCGGTTCTTCAGGTAACATCTTCTTTTGATGGTTATTTGGCTAACTTCCTCCTTTACTTTAAGGAAGTGATGCTAAATCTGACAAAAGTAAAGGAGAAAGCGATGCTAGAGATGGCAAAAGTAAAGCAGAAAGCAGTGCTGAAGATAAAGAAAATAATGGAGGAAGCTGTTGTGTAATGAGATGAGTCAACGTACAAGGTAGGTAAATTAAGTAAAGGTTTAATTACCATAGGGATTATCATAATACATAAGAGGGATGGAAAAACAAAACATGGTGTGGTTACATGAAGGATGATATTGAGTCTGTGTCGAGAGTATAACGGTCGCATGGCAAACAAGGGAAAAGATTGGGTGCGCCGTCTGGTGGCAGCACGATACACTATACACCTTCCCCCTTGATTGAGAGTACATAGTCCTTTAGGTAGGATGGCGGTCGGCTTTGACGTTGTGGTCGAGTCTGGAGTGCCGCTGTCGGGAGTGTTGTCGCAGTTGCTGCATCGTTTTGAAACATTTGTAATTGTTCATCGCCTTGTTGCAGTGTTGACGATGCAGACGTATCGTTATCTTGCGTCGAAGGTGGAGTAAGTTCTTCATTACTAGTGAAGCTACACTGTTTCGAGCGCGTATTCGATCCACGTGTCTTCGAGCGAAACTAGTGGGTGTTGCAATTTTGTATGTAACTGGACCCAGTCTGCGGTGTACAATAGTAGGAATCCATGCTGATTCATTTCCACTTTGACGTGCGTAAACAGTAGCACCAGATGGAAATTGGTGGGCGGTAGTAGTAAATTGTTTACTATCACGTTCCATGCTATCTGGGTGCGTCAAATCTAAGCATGAACGTAGACGGCGTTTGAACAAAAGTTCAGCTGGGCTCAATCCTGTAGACGAATGAGGGGTAATATGTTGTGACAAACATTTTTTCCAGTCGCCAGTGATGATACGTTTTAAACTTTCTTTCATAGATTAAACAGCTCGTTCTGCTTGACCATTTCCGGCTGGATGATATGGCGATATTCTTATATGCCTAATTCCATTCTTTTGTGTGAATGTGGCAAACTGAGATGAGGTGAATTGTGGTCCATTGTCTGAAACGATTGTATCAGGAATTCCATGAGTTGTGAAAATTTCGCGTAGCGTCGCAATTGTAGCTTGTGCTGAAGTATTTTGCATTTGACGAACTTCAATCCACTTGGAGTATGAATCGACTAAAACAAAAAACATTTGTCCCTGAAAAGGACCTGCAAAGTCAATGTGTAGACGACTCCAAGGAATTGTCGTACGTTCCCATGGGTGAACTGGAGCTTGTGGAGGGTTATGTCGGGTAAGCTAACAGTTGGAGCAATTGTTGACAATGGTTTCTATGTCTTTATTCATGGATGGCCACCATACATATGATCGGGCAAGGGCCTTCATTTTTACGATGCCTGGATGAGCTAAGTGTAACTCGTTTAACATGTTAGTACGAAGAGTTGGGGGAATAATTACTCTACATCCCCATAATAAGCAGTTTTTATGGACTGAGAGTTCAGTAAAACGAATAGCATAGGGTTTTAGTTCATTAGAATCATTCGGTATAGGCAAACCCGTTAAAACATGATGTTTAACTTGATTTAGTATAGGGTCGTTTGCAGTGTGTTTTGCTATATCCATAGCAGTGATTGGAGATTCCTCGAATTCTTCAATAAATAAGATTTCTTTTACAGATGGAGGATCAAAATCTTTAGTTGGGAGTGGAAGGCGACTAAGGGCATGAGAAATTTTTCCTGCAGGACAGTATTCGAGCTTGAAATTGTATGCAGCTAAAATAACAGACCATCTCAGCATACGGGGAGACATCATGGTGGGAGTAGGTTTATCTGTTGTAAATTGTCCTAACAACGGTTAAGATCTGATCGTATAACAAATTCAGTTCCATATACGAAATGATGAAAATGTTTAACACCATGAATAATAGCTAATGCTTCACAATCAAGTTGTGAATAATTGCGCTCTGCTTGTATTAGAGTACAAGATGAGAAAACAAGTGGTTTTTCTATTCCAGAAGAATCAATTTGAGAGAGTACTGCACCAATTCCATATGGTGATGCATCACAAGTCACTATAATAGGTTTCGATGAGTCGAAAGGAATGAGTACCTTTTCTGATGTCAATATCGCTTTGAGTTGTGAAAAAGCATTCTCATGTGTACTAGTCCACTTCCATTGTTTTTCGTTGTCTAACAGACAGTATAAGGGTTCTGCAATAGTTGCTCGATTTGGGATAAAACTATCGTAGAAATTAAGAAGTCCAAGGAAAGCTTGCAGATCTTTCTTGTTCTTTGGATTCGGAGCACTTTTAATTGCTTTGATTTTATTTTGAGAAGGGTGTAGTCCATTTTTGTCAATTGTATGACCTATGAATTCTACTTCATGGACGTTAAATATGCTTTTGTCCTTATTGAGACGTAGACCTACCTTTGATAGGCATGACAGAACTTGGCGTGTTACTCTGCTAACTCGTTATGTGTTGAAGCACTGATAAGAATGTCATCGAAGTATGGTATGACACCTGGAAGATTTGACAGAAGGTTATCCATAACACTTTGAAAAATACCTGGGGCAACACAAACACCAAATTGTAAACGTTTGATTTTGAAAGCTCCTCGATGAGTAATGATAGTTTAGGCCTCTGATGAGCCTTCATTGACAGGTAGCTGAAGATAAGCCTGAGCTAGATCTATTTTAGCAAAAACAGAGCTAGGTGGTGTAGATGTCAGTAATTGTTGAACAGCAGGGATTGGATAAGGGTGATCCTGCATTGCTTTATTGATAGTTATTTTATAGTCACCACATAGGCGTATCTCACCTGAAGGCTTGATGATTGGAACTACAGGCGTTGTCCATCTGGGGTTGTCGATTGGTTCTATGACTCCTTGTTCTAGAAGAGTATCAAGTGCTTTATCAATTTTTGGTCATAATGCCAGTGGAACAGGTCTTGCTTTAAGACGAATAGGTGGATATTTCGGATTGATAGGCAAAGAGATGGGTTGTCCTTGATATGAACACAATTCAGTAGTGAATATATTAGCATAATCAGTCAGTACTTGTTGAACTGAATCATGATTTGTTTCGTTAACACCGGATAAGATAATTCCCAAAGGTGTGAACCACTCGTAACGTAGAAGGTTTGATTTGTCTCTGTACGTGACTAAAAGTCGTAGATTTTGCTTAAATCCATTATGCTCAACTGTAGGCCAACATTGACCTTTGAATTCAATGTGTTGATGTTGGTAGTCTCGTAGCACAAATGGTACCTTGGTGAGCTTAAGTACCATTCTTATTAAGGTCTCAGAAAGTCTTTTCAGAGATGATGGAATATACTGATCTGGAATCGACTTCCATGTTGCATTTGAGTCCATTTATCTGTAGCGTCACAGAGCATTTTCGTGGTGGTGATTCTTGAGACAGTTGATTAATTACATATTCAGGAGTGGCTGTGTTGACTTCTCCTGTTGCATTTGTTGTATTATACTGCCTTTGGTTTTTTGTTTGTTCATGTGCACGACACACACGGAATATATGTCCTAGTTTCGAGAAATGATGACATACGGCGTTTCTGTGAGGACAGTTTGAAGCGGGAATGTCGGCCTCCGCATCCTTGGCATTCTTTCTGAACGTGCTGAGTGGGAGTAGCAACATTTGATGTCGGTAGAAGTACTGTCTCTTTAGTAGGCGTGTTCTTTCTTGATTTAAACTTAGAGTTTTTATTCTTAGGTTGTATGTTGCTGATGACCTCGAGTGGAGAGGTAGAGAATTGTTCGTTTGCATGAATTTCTCTCACTTGAACAGTTGCGGTTTCAGCAGATAAAGCTTGCTGTGTGGCTTGTGTGAAAATCAATGTTGATTCAGAAAGTAGTCGTCGTTGTGTTGATTCATCCTTCATTCAGCAGACGAATTGATCTCGTAGACGCTCGTCGAGAGTAGCGCCAAAATTACATAGATCTGCTAGTTGACGAAGATTGGTGACAAATGAATTTACTGATTCACCTTCTCTTTGAGTTCGTTTGTGAAATTAGAAACGTTGAAAAATTGTTGATGGTGCCGGGGCATAATGATTTTTTAGAAGAGTTAAGAGTTCTTCAAAGTTTTTGTTTCAGGCAACGCCGGTGCAACAAGTGATTGAACAAAGGCAAGGCTTTGTAGGCCTATTGCAGCTAACAGAGTTGCTCGTTTACGTTCCGGTTCCATGATATTGTTTGCAGCGCAGAAGTATTTAACTTGCTCAGCATAAACGTCCCATAATTTTGGATTATCAACATCGAAGGGTTGGAGAGTACCAATGATAGACATGATTGTTTAATAGAGAAGAAACTTGCCTTGTGGAGATGAGCAGATGCTTGGAGTCGTAATGAGTGGGAGAAATGGCGTCTCGTCTTTTGTTGCGGAGTTTTTCAATCCAGTTTCATCGATGTGGTTTCGTTGAACATCTTATTGATTTAAATCCCATCCTCGTCGCCAATTGTTGTGTAATGAGATGAATCAACATACAAGTTAGGTAAATTAAGTAAAGGTTTAATTACCATAGGGATTATCATAATACATAAGAGGAGGGAAAAACATAACATGGTGGTTACATAAAGGATGATATCGAGTCTGTGTCGAGAGTATAACGGTTGCATGGCAAACAAGGGAAAAGATTGGGTGCACCGTCTGGTGGCAACACGATACATTACAGAAGCGATGCTGGAAATGACATAAGTAAAGGAGGAAGCAATGTTGGAGATGACAAAAGTACAAGAGGAAATAATGCTGGAGATGAAGAAAGTAATGGAGGAAGCAATGCTAGCAAAGAGCACATAGTTTCAACATTTTCATTGGTAATGCTTGTGGTGGGATGACCCTGTCTTGGATAGTCTAAAAGTGACTTGACTCACATCTGCTCTTGAATCATGAATACCATTTGAACATCATGCTATGACTCAAACAATCATTTTCATATGCAGTTAGCATCATTTGGAATATTTCCGTGACCATTTTACTGCAATCAAAACCAAACATGTTTGCTGTTTGTTCCAGTTTAAAAATAGAAATGAGAACTTCATAGTATCCTGCTACCATAATTGTGTACTACTCGAAATGTTACTTTGTAACTTGTTCTAAATGATTCCCATTGTTTCCCTTGAAATGATGCAACCAGTGTGTTTTAAAAAAGATCAGTCCTGTAACTTTCCGAATACACAATGTGATTTTTCAAAACATGTGCCTTGCAATTTGGTTTAAAAAAAAGCAAAAATCATCTGTACTGAAAATGGGGCTCTCAGAAAAGAGATTTTGAGGAAGTTACAATTACCTAGGATTTAAACACGTGAAACTTACTCGCTCATTAAAATCTCAACAAGCACTTAAGGACCTTACTCATTAAACCTTTCTCATTAATAATGCAACATATTGTTGCCTGTGATGCTCCAACAGAAGAGGCAATCCTGCATTGGGTTTTGGGATTTACTGTTTTGATGCTAGCCTTGACTTTCCTCACAGTTTCTATTGCGTTTTTGGGGTAGAGTGCTTCTTACCCAGTGGCACTGAGCTTGGTTTTCTCTTGGTCCAATTTGTTAACCTGGCTTAATGTGTTATGCACTGCCGCATTAGATAGAATAAAATTACAAATTTTACATTGCTCCATTATCCAAGAATATGAGAATCCTAGGTTGGAAAGGGGATTTACACTGTCCTGCTACTTATTAGGTACATCCTCCCCACGTACCCAAATGATTCGCTCTACTCCGCTGCATTTCACATGACCTGTTTTGGGAATAATACCTCTAACCAACTATTCTGTCAGTAGTTTAGACTACAAATCATGGCGATAACAGGAAAGGCCAAAGATCTAATCAATTTTGAATGTGCCATTGTTGGTACATTATGATCGTAGGTACACTATGTGCTGGCGAAGCATCTCTGAACTTTTCTTGTACATAGTCTCAAGGGGGTTGACAGTGGTTCACGACAAAAATACGAGGCATCAGCAGCACTCCAATGGAAGGAAACTGCTCTTTGATGAGAGAGGTCAACAAAGGCTGGCTAGACTTCTTGAAGCCAACAGACAGTCCAAGTTGCCCAATTGATGTCAGAAATTAACTTTGCTACTCAGACAACCATCTCACAACAGCCAATGGGCACATCAGGGATGACCAGGAAAGCACACCTTCCATGGGCAAAGCAACACCATCATTGGATGATCAGTGACTTGGTTCAATGAGTTGAAATTCATGGTGCATCATGTTGATAGCTCACACAGAATTTGGTGCAAACAACATGAATCTAATGGACGCATCATGTCTGTTGGCTACAGAACAAGCCTGTGGGGGACGTGTTGTGATGTGGGGAATGTTTTGGTGGCACACAGTCCACTGATACCTCTGGATACACTACTAGAGGCACATTGCGCTACAAAGTGGGTGTACCTAATAAAGTCGCTATATACCCTTCCCAAAATGGTAATTCATGGTGGCATTGTTTCTCGTAAGCCTAAAATTAAAACAGGATTTTGTTCCTCTTGGGAATGACTTCACGTGACAATAAAATGGACTCACAACAACAATCTTGCAAACCGTGTGCATTCCAATTTCGATCACGTAACGTGAATCAGTCTCTGTATATGTTATTAGAATTTAAATGTAGGTTAAAAAACATTCAGTGCAACGTTTAATAATATATCTTTCCTTTTACAGCTTTCATGCTCATACTTTATCGTTGTATGGTGCATTCTGTTTTCAAGGAAATTACAGAGCTGCTCATATGTTATGTCAGCATGTGGATCAGAAGCAATTATTATATGCAATACAGTCTGAATACATGTCAGGACCGTTGAGGATAGGTTTCTATGATCTTCTTATTGCAATTCATCTGGAACCCCTTGCTTATGCAAGGTATGTAGCATAAAAACTCACCCATCTTAAAGGTAAACTCCACACTCAAAACAACTTTGTTTAAAATGAAAGAAGAAGGTCTCAGTAATAACATACCATGTATAAAAATTTTCAATTCAAACTCAAAATTGATAAAATATAATAAAAATTTTATTTTTTTCCCCCCCCCCCCCCCCCCTCCGATCGACACTGACACCACATTTCGGCACCTGTGACGTCAGAAGTTGCCGAGAGATGCAAAGGAGTTTCGAAATCGTGATGTCATACATTGGACGCTATCGCAGGCGCCGCTATCAGTAAACTGTCAGGGCAGTGCAGGCATCACTATCAGTTCTCCCGCCCCGCTTCCCTGGTCAGGGCATCGCAGTGGTCTAGGCTTACAATGGACTACAAATATGAAAACAAGACCGATAGTGACGATAGCGATTATGATAACAGTGACAGCGATGTACAAGGGCTGTTAGCAGAATTAAAGGCTACGGAAACTTCTGTGATATACAGCCCTATGTATTAAACCGTAAACAGGATCGTCTGCTTGCCGTGTCGACGTGTGCACATTATGGCGGCGTGTGCCCTACACAGCAGATATGCCTACCTCTTTCCTTCGGCGTTTAACAAATGCTGTTGCAGTCGTCGTTCTTGAAGAACACCAGGCCCGTTTAGACTTGGAAGAGCTTCTAGTTCCACCTAATACGTGATCTAGTTTCAGCGAATTTCTTGTTTGAATTGATACTGAATTTATAACGACGGATGCGTAGACAAAGCAAGACGCTTCAAAATGAGCTGATGCTGTTTGGAGTTGGATAGCAGTTCCCTCGCTGTCAAAAACTAATCCACTGTTTTTTAATCGTTTCTGATTGTGGAATCTATGAAACGTGAAATTTCTATACGATTGTCTGTTTACACATCCAAACAGAGAACAAATTGAAGGCATTCCAACATAAAACAGCTTAGCAAAATCTTAACGATATGTAGCATCGTTGAAAGCAATAGAATCTCGGCGACGAAATTCCCCGAGGTTCTCGCGGCAGGAAATGACGCTTTGTTCCGTCGTGCTCTCTGGAGAAGGGAATGGAAGATCGCACGCAAATTTTCAATTTTCCGAGGCATTTTTCTTAATAAAATATTAGGAAAAATCAAAAAATTTTGAATGATATATACTCTATTAACCTGGATTAATGTTATGATACTAAAAAAATAAAGTCGATTTTTTCCGTGGAGTTTACCTTTAATGATGGTTTATTAATATTTTGTGCATGAATAAAGAACAGAGAATACCATAATTTTCGAAATACAATACGCATCCGGGTATAATACCCTCTAATTTCTTATTGATTTTTGAAAAATCACTTGTATAATATGCAACTGTGTATTATATGCACCCAGTACATTGTAAACAATACAAATGAACATCATATTACAAAAAAACAGTGAAGTAATATGCTTTATTTTGCATAGACTGTTTAATGTAATGCACTGGTATAATGCTAGTTTCATTGAAGTTCGTCAGACTGAATTTCATTTGTTTTTGAGATTTTACTTTTGCATTCACATTTGGATGTAAAATTGAAGAAAAAAAAAACCCAGTGAATTAATGTACTGTATCTTGTATAGACTGTTTAATGTACTAAACTGCATTAGCTTTCTTACGGGACATTCTTGGACGATTTGGAAATATGAATACAGTGATGGTTGAAAAGTTTTATGATCGCTGATTTTTAGATGACTGGATATCACCATCTTTTTTTCGAGAATTCACTTTTGCAATTGTATTTTGCAATGAGAAATTGAGGGAAAAAAAGTGAATTAAAGTATGCACGATGTATTATTGTATCGACTGTGTAGTGTCCTGTAATGTACCGATATATTATATATTCGCTAGCTTCATATGAAGTCAGCCCCGCCCTCCTGGCCGCCTTGCAAAAATTGCCACAACAAAGTCTGATTATTATACGTAATTTCTTTAATACGCAGTGATGATTTTTTTTAAACTTTTATATTGCATAATACGCATATTATATTCTGAAAATTATGGTAAATATGGGCTGTTTAATTTTTATTTTTAACAGGCGATTTTTTTATAGGTTTAATTTAAAATAACGTAACTTATAAACTTTAAATATCTTTAAAATTATTTTCTTCCAGGAGTATAACTCAGAATGAATATATCATTCCTTTGGGATCAGAAATAAGAGCATTATATGAAAGTCCGGAAATGGCACATAGTCTTCGCACTTTAGCAACAGTTTCATTTAGGCCTCAGCTGCATATATCTGATGTCCAGTGAGTATATTAAAAAACTATTTCTCTTATTCTCTTAAATGAATTAAAATTGTAAACATTCCAAGAAGGAGCTTTAGCTGTGATGTAGGAGTAATTTTAATTTTACCTGAAGATCCTAATAAACAACGGAAATCCAACTTTCACATTAAAAAACAAAACAATTCCAATTTACCAAACAATACAATTGATTTATGGCAACCATAGTTTGTCTCGGAGCCAAACAAAAATTTATTTTGCGAAGTCTATCGTTCTGAATTTTTTTTAGAATTTTTTGATTTTGATTTCAAATTCGGATAGAGCATCAAAAAGTAGGTAAAAATTGCAATAGGCACACATGTCCTAAAATGATGGTCCTATTCAGGAACATGCCTAAAATGACGGTCAAAATACTTGGTTAGCTACTCTTTGATCACCATTTTAGCCATGTTCCCGAATAGATAGGACGTATGTGCATATTATAACTTTTACTCGCTCTATCTGAATCTGAAGTCAAAATCACAAAAATTCGAAAAAAAATAAATTGGGGAAAAAAACAACCAACATCAAAAATACCGTAATGATATTTTTAACTGGCGTGTGTTTTTGACATTGTTTTGGCAATGAAATACTACACATGCTTAAGCTTTGTTAATGTTTGCCCCCTAAAATAATCTATTTCAATAGGTTCTGTAGTCACTAACGTATTTAGGATTTTATTTCATGCTTGTGAAGTCTGGCTCCAGCACGTAACAGAATTGCATGGCAAAATGGTCAATTCTGGCAAAGTGGGGTGGGGTTGGGGGGAGGGGTCTGCAACCCACGCAGCCCTCAGTGTATGGCCCTATTTATGGTCAAATGTTGATATCTCAGAAGCCTTGAAAAGAAAAATTGCTCTGAACAAATTCTCCGATCTCAGTTTTTAGATGCAACATCTTTAGAAAAGTAATCACCATATTTTCCGGACTATAAGTTGCACTTTTTTCATGAATTTTGGCTCATGTGGGGTTCTGTGGACTAATAAAGGAAATATATCTCGAAAACCTCGACATCTCGAAAAATTTTTATTTCCCTGAATTTTCACTATTCAATGTAATTTTCCCTCATTATCTCAGAATATTTTCTCAAAAACCTCACTATGTCGAATCTTGACTTCATGTGCCAGCAAAATGCAAACCATTTAAATACATTAGACAGTTAGGTTTTTTTTCATTATGAGACAGTTTTCGTACAAAAACGAAAAGAATTTGACACCCCTTTCATTAAAGAATGCGCAGAGAAGATGATCTCGTCCGTTACGAAAAAAAACTCAAAAATTTTTTCGATGCTATTGGCAAGTCTCTGTTGCGTACAGATGTTTAAGAATGCTAAGTTTCTCCTTTTCTGATGTTATCGGTGCCATATGTATGTGACGTAACTCTTATAGATGTACCATTGTAGCTCCTATTGTTCTCTGTAGTCTTACAGTATCTTTATTAACCTAAATATCTTGATTCAAAAGTAACCCTCCATATCTTGAATTTTTTTCTGTTCCCATGAAATTCGAGATATCAAGGTTCAACTGTATGAAAAATACAAGAAAATCCAAACATTTTTTCTCGATATCTTTAAAAATATCAGTTACTAACCAATATCGCATTCACCAATTTATACAGTGAATGCTATGTATATATTGTTTTTTCATGTTTTTTCTTGATTTTTTGCTAGCGCAGCTTATATAACTGTGCGACTTATATTAAGATATGACTTATAGTCTGAGAAATACAGTAGATATTTAATGATAATAGAAGGCTGTATGGAGTAGCACTGCAATTCTTCCATTGCCCCTTTATCTTAATCTTATCAGAATAATAATCAGTTATTATTTATACTTTTTATTTAAGAGAAAAGGTTGATCAAATCAAAGATCTTGGAAGTCCATATTTTCCTGTAGAAGTGTTAAAACAGTTTGCAATGAGTGCATTAGATGATGCTGTTAAAAAAGGAAATGTGCACAACAGAGATCCTATTGGTGGAAGCATGGAGAATATGTTTGTGTAAGTATGAAAATTCTTGATTCATCACTGAAAATCTTTAAGTGGTAGTCAAATAAATTTTATTCTTATTTTCTTCAAATGTCCATATAAAAAGTTTTTCTTAACATTAAATAAATATTTTTTATTTCAATTTAGCCCTCTCATTAAACTTGTGGACAAACTCTTCATAATTGAATTAGTAGATGATTCAGATTTACAGAACATATTGATCCTTATAGATCCTACAACATG
This sequence comes from Rhysida immarginata, assembly GCA_023313115.1. Classification (NCBI taxonomy): domain Eukaryota; kingdom Metazoa; phylum Arthropoda; class Chilopoda; order Scolopendromorpha; family Scolopendridae; genus Rhysida; species Rhysida immarginata. The sequence continues at coordinate 1,282,388 of JAHWFO010070582.1, read as the reverse complement.
GGATGAAAATTATGATCCAGGTGAGAGTTATCTTCTCTCTCTCACTTCATAAGAATTGTTGAAAGATCATTTAATGAATGTAATGAATCTTTAATTTCAGAGAGAGATGCCGATGTCAAAGGATTGTTACAAATGCATCTCGATGAGGGTGTTAAACTTCAAATGTGCTATCTGTTGCAGCATTTGTGTGATTTACAATTTCGTCACAGAGTTGAATCCATAGTTGCATTTTCTGATGATTATGTTGGAGAAATACAAGTAGTAAGTTGGGGTTGCAGTGACTGTATTTTATAAAACAATGGCATAGAGAAGAACGTAGGCTGATTTCTACTTAACCATTACCATTGAATTTTCTTTTAGGATCAATTGCGACGGTACATAGAAATTAAGCAAGCTGATCTCCCTTCTGCTGTAGCTGCTAAAAAAACCAGGGAATTTCGATGTCCACCCAAAGAACAGGTTGAATAATCGTTTTATTTACGGTATAAAATTCAGAGAAATTAAAGATAAGGGCTAACTGTCATATTGTAGACTTTTACTTTGGTTACTCGAGGAACTTGAATGAAAAGTTTTTGAAAGTGTTTGGGTTTTTTCTACTTTTAAGAGCAATCAAAATTTCCTATTGCATTTCTAGTTTTATTCTTTTATGAAATGTTTAGAATGTCCCAAACGAGCGATGATCTCAAAGGGCCTTTAAGTAGTGGTGTCCATAAGTAAACAAAAGATCTACATACCGTTTGAATTCAAGAATGGCAAGATGGCAGGAGAGGTCAACGAATGTTAACCGACAAATGTTTCAAAGGACATGTGAAGCCAAAGAGTTGACGAATGTTCCAAAAGACATGTGAAGCTGAAGGTATCCCTTTCGGTTGAAGATTCAAACATGAAATTCTAGTGGAGTTGTAGATAGTGTCGAAGGAACATCACATCGAAGAATGATAGTGAGAGTTAAGAAGAAACATCAAAGAATGATGTTAATGAATTTCAGAGATAATGTTCATGTTGACCATGAAATTCATTGCATGAACGATTGCAAGCAAGTGCAAATATTTTTGAACGTAAAACATTTATACATATATATGTCATCAGATGAGAAATAAATGGTCAAAAATCTCGAAGAGATGCCTTTTGAAAGTTTTTACAATTTGGAAACCATGCCAAAGCCGCTTTGGAATAAACTGCATTTTATCAGGTCTATACTATAATTTTATACAGTTCTCATTAAAAATATTCGAATTTATAGAAACATTGTGAGAAGTCATGTAGTCATTGTAATCGTCATGTAGCCTCGTTTTCAATTTGCTGGTTAACTCTAAAACCTGATAACTCAAAGTTTTTATCTGATCCACTGAAGATTCGAGTAATCAGGTTCGACTGTATATAGAAAAAGAAACAGGACCCAGAATCAAGCCGATCCCAACCTTCTGGTTTGGACTCCTGAAAAGAGAGCATGGAGCCTTTAATCTATAACTCTGAGGTCTATATAAAAGGTGTGAAGAAGTGTGGAGCAGCCCCATTTGCATTGTTTCTTCACACAAAGCTGTTACAATGGAAACTGCGATATCAGATCACTGTTCATAACAGGGGACATCACATTGAACACAACAGATGGTGAATAGTATCTCGAAGAGAAGTTGAAGGTCAAAATCTGTCAATTTTAACTGCCTCAACCCTCTGTATAACAAAATGATTTTCATTGTGACCCGTTTAACTTTCTTATATCATTATGATTTATAAAACAGAAAAATCCATGCTCAATAATGATGCTTACCTTTCACATACGTTTAAAGTACTGTATGTCTTTTTAATTCTAACATCTTAAAATTGCCAGTAATATGAAGCATATCACTTTAAACAATTAAGTTCATAATGTTGATTCTTTTTAGATGAGTGCTATATTATCCTTCAAAAATTTGGAAGAGGATAGTGGAGAGGAATGTGCCTGCAGCGAAGATCTCCGAGAAAAATTGAATGGTTACCATTCTGAATTAATGAAAAAAGTTAGTGTGAAAAAGGAGGAAGAAGAAGGAGGAGGAGAGGAAAAACCAGCGGAAGAAGGAGGAATGTGGTCCCAAAAACTTAATAAATTGATTAGCATTGTTAAAAAATCTGAGGTACAAGTAGCAGGAGAGGAGAGCGACGAAAAGCCTTTGGCTGAAGGTTAGTAATTAAATGAATCCATTGTTATATTAAATTCTAAAAGAAGTAATGTTATGAGCAGTTCTTTGTTCAACCTATATTTTGAATATATCACTTTGATTTATTTATGAACACAAACAAAAATTCTTATTTATTGTCTCTTTTTTTGGTTTCTTATTAAATTAAATATAGATACATTCCGCCAAGTTCTTATAAATACTGTAGTTAAATGGGCTGAGGAAAACCTCATTGAAACAAATGCATTGGTTCGTGAAATGTTTAGTCTTCTTCTTCGTCAATATGATGGTGTTGGAGAGGTATAGGCAACATGTTTTAATTTTTTTTTCAATAAATGCTCTTAAAAATTTACTATACACATTTTTCAGACTGTTCATAAAAAATTTGTATCATAACAGTATTTAATAACTTTTGAACATAATAACTAACCAACATAATCAATAACCAAGGAAAGAAACAAGCCCTTGTCCACAAAAACAGTTTAATCCGGCATATACGTATTTCGGTCTCTTTAAGACCATTATTCAGTGCACTACAAGAAAACAAGATAATTACAGGCTTATTTATATGCTAAGAAAATATGTTAAAACCTATTAATCTTCGAAACCGACCAATCAATAAATGAGTTGAACGACTAATTACAATTACGAATACATCTACAACAAACGAAGTTGAACCAATAAAAAATGAAAACGATAAAATCCAATCAAAAGTGGTAATGAACCATAAAGCAAAAAAAAGTTACAAAATACTAACTCCATCGAAACGAAATACAGAAAAAAGGAAGAATTTACAAATTATGGAGTAGTTTTTATAAAACAGAATCGCCCAGGGGACTGAAATCGCCATTTAACAATTGTCTTGGAATTTTCTTGCCTATCTCCAATGTTTCGTAGGCGTCCAACAAAAGTCTGTTCTTAACTGGTCTAAGCAGGCGGCAATCTTGCTTC
>JAHWFO010070582.1:1262364-1278881 GCA_023313115.1 Rhysida immarginata | reverse complement strand
ATCTTCGAACAAGGTCATCAATCATCTATAACATGGAAAAGGTCCAGAAAATATGGTATTACGTTCAAATGTTATTATGTTTTGGACACTCTGTACATATATATAATCCGACATCTATGACGTATACAGTATTTGCCTGTAATGGGCAATTCATGTAAATCTATGCAGTTTTTTTAATAGGGATATTTATAATTAAAATTTGCCTCAGTGATATTTTATTTCTTGAATTTCAGCTTATAAGAGCATTGAAGAGAGCCTATGTAATATCAAGCAAAAGCCAAGGTGACATCGGAATGATGCTCCAGCATTTGGGCATTGTTCGAGCTCTTCTGCCTGTACAAATGGGGCCTGAAGAAGAAGAACTTCTTAGAGTTAGTCTATGGTAAATGTATAATAGAAATATTCTTTTCAGGACAAATTCTTGGGTGGTTATTATCTTTATTCCTTCTAGATAATGTTATTTTTTTATAATATTACATGTTATCTATTGATTGAATGTGTGTGTGAGAAATAAATTTCTCTGTGCAATTTATTATTTCGTTACCATTAAAATTAGAGCACAACTGCACACTTGCGTAGCTTACAAGGAGAGACTACGACTTTGGCATAACGGATTCGGGTGGGACTTGGCGTATAGATAGAGGGTCCTTGCCTGTATTTAGATGTGCACAGTCATAGCCTGCACTATTCAGCCGTTCACAAGATAATTGGCCAGAAAATTGGGTCCCTGAAGTGGTGCGCTTCATGTATGTCGTGCATGCATGATTCGTGAGCAGCAGCGTTAGCACAACGTTAAAGCGTGCGCTCGGCGTCCTGTAACTCGTTGTGGGTTGTTGGTTTAAATTCTGGCCAGGGAATTTATTTACAAAACTCTGCATAACGGTCGTTCTTTTTTTCATTCCTTATCAATAATTACGATTAAAAATGCATTTTTTTTTTTACTTTTTCAATTCCAAAAATTACTTAAGAGTGATTTGAATAAATCTGCTCAAAAGCGAGGTGATCCATCATCAATTGGTAGGAAGGGCCAGTGGCAATTGACCAACCTATGACCTGATAACATGGATAAAAACGTGGTCGCCCTTAATATTAATAAAATAAAAATGCATTTTTAATCATAATCATATATATAAAATCAGCGACGGTGGACTTTGTCACAAAAGTATGGAGAGCGATGTGTGTCAAAAATCTAACAATGGACTATTTCCCGATTATACAATCGGGTGGGTTCGCTTCTAGTTATTAACAAGGAATGAAAAAAAAAAAACGTTTTGCAAAGCTTTGTAAATAAAATTCTCTGGCCGGGATTTGAACTAGCAAGTTACGGGACACCAAGCATAAGCTTTACCGTTATGCTACTGCTGCTGCTGACAAATCATGGACGTGCAGCATTTGTGAGGTACGCTGCTTCAGGCGCCCAACTTTCAGGTCAATTATCTCACGAACGGTTGCATAGTGAACGCTATGGGTACATATTTACACAGGTAAAGATCCTCTACCTATAAGCCAAGTCCCACCCTAATCCGTTATGCCAACATCGTAGACTCTCCTTGTTAGAGAGAACTATGGTTGTTATTTTTGTAACAAATGAATGGAAATGCTGATTTTCTTAAGGAAAACGTAAAGCAAATGTGATAAACCAGTGGATACTCAAGTTGCCTCTTTCAGCTGTAAGGCACATGCCCACAGCATATTTTCTATAACATTTTACAATTCACTAACTCTTTATTTTGTAATTCAGTAATGTCATATCAGTAAATGTCTTTTGTTGATATCAAAGTTAAATTATTTTATTATTCCAAGCAATCATCATGGATAATTTTTAACACATTTTATAATAAAAATATTTAGGGCTCTTGTGAGGAATAGGATATTTTTTCAGCATCCTGACTTAATACGTGTGTTATGTGTTCATGAAGATGTCATGGCAGTAATGATGAACACATTAGGTCGCCGAGCTCAAACTCAATTAGAATTACAAGCAGCAGCAGCAGCAACCACTGGCCAAGGTGGCGCTGAAGAAGCCAAAGTAAAGCTAAACAAATTTCTAAAATTTATCATCTTTTCTAAAATTCTTTTGAGCAAAATTTTCTTTATTTCTGGATTTCATTAGGACACATCTCACGAGATGGTTGTAGCATGCTGCCGCTTTCTTTGTTATTTCTGCAGGAGTAGTAAACAGAATCAAAAAGCCATGTTTGACCATTTCAGCTTTCTTATTGATAACAGTAATATTTTATTGGGTAAGTGGAATTTATGATAAAATCCTTAAAATATCGTAATTTTTGGAATATAATACACACACCCCATCCCTGTTTGATCCCCCCCCCCCCCTGTCCACACACAGAAATATTCTTTTTTGAAAAAATTGCGTTTTCATTGCTTTTATTATAGGAATATTACAATAATTATAAGAGAAATTACAAATACTAGTAAATACAGGGTTATCAAAATTGAACTTCCCCAACCCAGAGAGCTCTAATGGTGCAAATAAAATGAAACTCGAAGAACGTACAATGCATATGATTTGTTTGCCATTTATTAAAAGGTCAACAAGATGGTGCTGCATCTCAGCAGATCGTTCTACAAATTTTCAATGGACACCTTGAAAACAACAAATACATCCCATCCATCATTTCAACGGGAGACTCCATTACTCGAACTCACCGAATCTGATAAAAAATATTCTACGAGTAGCTTTCACCAAATTAAAAATCCATGCAAAGCTATTCGACGCACTTCTCAAACTTTTCCAAGGAAAAAAATTCATAAAGTTTGTTAAATTTGCCTACATTTTATAAGTGCCCAATTGTAGCATAGATTTTTATCATGTTCAGATAGTCTAGTCATAAAATACTAGAATTCTAATTTGCAGGTACAGGTTCAAATTCTGTCTTCGATAATTTTTTTTCTCTTCCTAAATTTTTTTAACATATATGGGAATGTGTATTTCATTTACTAAATATATTTCCAATTTTCCAATTTGCTACCATCATTTTTTTTTTTTTTATAAAATGATATAAGAATTACAGTAAAATCCCATAATAACGTTCTCCACGAGAACTGGAATTTTGTATTTTAATCTGAGGTGACCCCTCCCCCCCCCCCCCCCCCCGCGCCGAGCTATCAAAGACAGTACTGCTTTGTACTATACATATGCAGCATATACGCAGAAAAGCATAAGACTACATGAAATGTAGCAGTTTTAGAACGATACATATTTATTTTAATTTAATCACAAAAGATCTACATTATTTTATTCAGTACAAATACAGAATAGTACAGTATTACAGTTGATAAGCGTTCTCTCTCACCAATTATCCATTACTTCTAAGTTGGCATCCGAACCTTCTCCCGAGATTTGTTGCCAAGTATTCTGATTCTCTCATGGAATCAAAAAAGCCATCCATTACTGGCTTCAAAATTTTCAATTACTAAAATCCTACCATACTCTTTGGCTCTTTGGTCATTTTCGCATCGGCTATTCAAGATATTGACTAACCAGAGTAAGATATTCGATCTATGAATGCTGTAATGAAGGGATAATTTAGTCTAGAGAACGTAAAATTAGAACGTTAATCTGAAATTTATTTATTTATTTATTTATTTATTTATTTATTTATTTATTTATTCCAATGTAAGAAACATACAAATATATAATAAGATGAATTTCCCATGAGCACATAGTGCTCGTATATTTGGAAAAGCATCAAAAGAAAAGAAAATAAATTAGTATATACGGTAACAACAATTAAAACTGATTAACATATAAAAACCATTAAAAACTAATTGTTTTTGATAGTCATAATCCAATTTTTAAGTTTATATCCAGATTTTCGTTTATCAGTACATAATTTTATTTCATTTGGTAGATCATTAAACAATTTTTTATAATTATAATCTATTTGATGGAAAACGAAAGAATGCTTTGGAATTTCAATTGGAATCATTAGATTTTTAGAATATCTTAAATTATAATTAAAATGTCTGAAAATTGGCTGGTTCATTTTTACATAATTACATGTATATTTTGCCAAATTAAAAAGATAAAATTGATGAAAATTCATTATTTGATTTTTACGAAAATCATTATTGTTAAAGATACAACGAGTCAGCATATTAAAAAGATTTATAATTGGTTTTAAATGAGTCACATAAGTTCCACCCCAAACTGGGATGAGATATTGTAATGTACTTAAAAAGAAAACATTATATATTAAAATCAGATTTTTAAAAGTTAAGACAGTTTTTAATGATCGAATTATAAAAGTTATAGATCTTAATCTAACAAATAAACTTCTTATATGGGAATCCCATGATAAACGATAATCAATTGTAATACCCAAATATTTTGTGTGTTCGACATAAGTTAAGAGAGGACAATGACTACATTCAACTTTATTACATTTCAAATCATGATATTTAAGAAACAAATTCGTATTACAATCAGAGTGCAATTTAAAACGCATATATACAGATTTTTTTACATTTAAGGACATATTATTATTTGATAACCAGAAGTTTAATAATTTAAGGTCTGATTGGGCTTCTTTAAAATTTTGATAATCACTTTTTATATAGGTTAAGAGTAAATCATCAACATAAGCTTGGATAGAACCAAACCAATTTAAATGAAAAATATCATTTATATAAATTAAGAAAAGAATGGGGCCTAAAATAGTTTCTTGAGGAACTCCTCTTTTTAAATTTTCGAATTTACTTAATTTTTCCTTAATTCTAACAGCTTGTTTTCTATTGGCTAAATAAGAGCTAAACCATTGGTTTGCTAGTCCTCTTATACCATATCTTTCCAATTTTTGTAATAAGAGACCATGGTCAACTGAATCGAAAGCTTTCCTTATATCCAGAAAAATTGCTAAAGGGTTCCGACCTTTATCAAGCGTGTGAATAACATCTGATATAAAACTGTGAACTGCTAATTGAGTATTCTTTTTTCTTTGAAAACCAAACTGTTTATTTGCAATAATGTTATATTTTTCTAGAAAAGTTGTAAGGTGATTTTTTACCATTTTTTCAAATATTTTTGAAATGTGAGACAGTAAAGATATTGGTCTATAATTTTCAAATAATAAACTACTTCCCCCTTTAAATATTGGAATTACAACTGCAATCTTTAATGCGTCAGGGAATGTTCCTTGTAAAAATGAACAATTAATTAATTTACTAATAGGATAAGTTAAACTATTAACATGTTTACGCAGAATTTCTGTAGTAACATGATCATATCCTGGGGAGGAATATTTTGATAAGGACATAATGCAATTTTTAATCTCCATCTCATTAACAGGGTTAAGGCAAAAGGTATCCTTTACTTCATTTTTTATATTAAAATTTGCAAAGTTTTGTTTTACAATATTTTGGCAATCGCACATGTTTATAAGGCTCAAATTAAAATCATTTATCTGATTACTAATCTCTTGAGGAATATCTCTGTAACTCTTTTCTCGTCCTGTTATATTACTTATAATTTTCCATTTATCTTTAGGTGTTTTTGCTTTATCAATTTGATTATAATAATAACTAGCCGTACACTTTTGAATTTCTTGTACAATCTTATTTCTTAAACCTCTGTATTGGTATAAAAGACTTTCATTTGTTTTATCCTTTAAATATTTACTTCGTAATTGATTTTGCTTTTTAATCAAATTAATTATATGATATGTAATCCATGGTTTCTTTTTCTGATTTTTTCCAGAACCAGTTACCAATGTATACGTACTTTTTTTTATGTTTTGTTTTAATATTTTTTCAAAGCAATTATACTTATTTTGTATATCATTTTCTTCCTCTAAACAATCCCAATTTACCTCTTCTAATTTTTCCTCTAAAAGTTGGTGGTTGATTAGTGTTTTATATTTAAATTTATTTGCATGAGTGTTATTCACAATGTTACACCTCCAACAGATGATACTCTTACAATGATCAGTAATATCACTATCAAGAATAAACGCTTCAGCTATATATGCTATACTCTTAGATATAAAAAAATGATCTATGCAAGTCTCAGTATATGGAGTAATTCTTGTGGGAATATTTATCATAGGAACCAGATTTCTTTTCAACATAATATTAATATACTTTTGAGTAAAATATTCATCATTATAACTTATTATATCAATATTAATATCTCCAACATAAAAAATTTTCTCATTTTTATAGGGATCCATTTCTTTAGACAGTTCAGAGACAAAATTCAAAATTGAAGTTTGGTTAGAACGGTAACAAGCAAATAATAAAAAATCACCCATATAATCATCAGCTTTACATTTTAAAATGACAATATCAGCATTTTTAATATGTTTTGGTTGAATTTCTAAAACAGTTATTCTTTTATCCATATACACAACTACTCCACTAGCTTTATTAAGTTTTGATGACATGAAATATTTAGAATAACCTGTAAGGTTACTACTCTGTTCAGTATAACTATTTAGCCATGCTTCAGAAAGGACAATAATGTGAATTGGGACCTTAAAACTTTGTAAATATGATATTAAATAATCAAAATTTTTAGCTATACTTCTTATATTAAGATGTACAACATTCATACAATCAGAGTATGATTTTGGGATATCTTCTGGATGAACAATATATGTTCCACATTCATTTTGATCAGATATATTAAATGAAGTTAAGTTATCAGAGCTGTTTGAGAATAATAAATCAATCATAGAAAAAATTTAAAGATTATCAAGATATATAGAAAGTTTAATTGATTACAAAGAGTTCAAATCAAACTCAGATTTAACTGGTATAGCTTTAGCTCCATCATCCTTCTTCACATATATAATACCATTATAGGTCCATACATACTTATATTGGTTATTTTTCTTCAATTCCCTAGTCTTCCAGAAGAGGTCATTATAATAAGGGGATGGGTGATCATTCATGTAAATTTCATACTCTTCATTACATATACCCACATTTCTCGTATTTAAGAAACTTCTTCTTTTTGTGTTGCATCATAAGGTATTTGTTCTGTTTATGGATAAATTTAACCACAATAGATCGAGGTCGCATCTTGTTCATACGTCTATTGTTTAGACGATGTACAGCAGAAATATCCTCATCTTTGATAGGAACATCAAGTTTACATGCCAGTTTCTTAATGATAACGTTTAAGTCTTCATTTGGAGATTCTGGTATCCCGTCAATTAAAATATTTGAGTTGTATGAATACTGTTCCATTTGATAAACTTGCTGCTGTACAGATTTAATTTGATCTTTAAGTTCAGCATTTTCTTTCTTTAATTTATTATTTTCTGTCGTACATATTTTTAAGTCTCTTTGCACATAAAAGAAGGTCTGATCAACCCCATTTAATCTTTCCAGAATTTCATCAAATGATTTTGAAAAATAATCAAGTGACTTTTTCATTTCCGTAATTTCCGATTTTATTGGAGTAAGCATTTTTAATTCCTCCAATATGTGCATCATTTGCTTATTAAGATTTTCAATGTAGAATTAGGCATTTTTTCTTCTTTCCTCGGTCTTAATTGTTCCTTTTTCTTGTTAAAAAGTGTATGGGTACTTAAAGATGAATTATTATCTTCCTGTTGTTTAAGTGAATCACAGCATGATTCACATGAGTACGTCTTCCCAATAGTGGATAAGTCTTCTAGTTTATTTAAAGTAAGCCCAGTACGTTTTAAGTGAAATATTCTTTCACAATTTCCAGAACATGTCACTTTCTTTTCATCCACCTTAATATAAATTTTACAGAGTCCACATTTACGATTGCTCATCATACAACATCATTTTATAAGACATTGTAAGTTTATTTCACTTCAATAAATTCAACAATGTAGGCGAACATTATTGTCCATTTAAAATAACAATACCATGACTGTTAGGCAATAAGAAATGTTATTATAAAAGTTAATCAACTGAGTATAATGGAATGAATTGGAATGTATCTAATTATCATTACCGCAACCGCAGGTTAAAGTTAGAAGGTCTTTTACAGACCTTCACAAGTCCACAACAGCAGTCAAATTTATTTAGGTGTAGATAATCCCTTTCCACAAGACTATTTTGGGGAGCTGAAAAAATTGCGTTCAACAATCTACAACAATTAGCGTACGTTAATTTGAGGTACGTTAAACTGAAACTTTTTAACATTAAAGACGGATAAGCGGGTTTGAAAATTAAGTAAGTAAAGACTGGGAATTTTGCTGGAAATTTTAAATTTGAACGCTATTTTGAAATATACGTTAAAGTGAGGTACATAGTAACAGGATTTTACTTATTATAATTGAACATAATCTAAATTTCCAATTTGCTAAGGTTATTTTTACATAAATTGAAAGGTTGTTACAATTTATATTTATTTCCTTTAAAAAAAAACAAAAAAAACACAAAAGACAAAGGTAATAGTTAATTTCGTTTATAATAAACTTCTGCTCCTAGAAATAGGAAATTGTAATCTGTTGGCTAATGTGCTAGTTAAAAATATTAATGAAGGGTGATTGATAAGCTATAGATACCAATATGATGCTTTATATTTAATAGTATATACATGGTGCAATAATTATTTAATCTTTATACGAGTTAAATGTCATCCTAAAAGTTGCAAAATTTATAAAAATAATTAAATGTGGCTAAATAAACTTTTTTTATAAATGCTCATTTATCACTGTGGATCATTAATTATAATAATTCGCATAAAAAAAAATGGTGGTAGCAAATTGGAAAATCAGAAGTATATTTAGTAAATGAATTACACATTCCTATACATGTTAAAAACTAATTTATGAAGAGAAAAAAAAAATTATCGAAGATGGGATTTGAGCATGTACATGCAAAACAGAATTCTAGCATTTTACCATTAGACCACCTGAACGTGATAAAAATCTATGCTACAATTCGGACAATCTATAAACTGTAGGCAATTATAACAAACATTATGATTTTTTTTCCTTGGAAAATTTTGAAATTTTGAAATACTTATAGAATATTATTTATCAAAATCGGTGAGTCAGAGTCTCTTTGTGAGACAAAGCTTACTTCCGTTCTACCCCTTGTCCACATTAACATTTTCGTAGATTATGTGCTAGAAATCAGCTCATCTTTCATAACGGACATCAGCTGTTTTGATTTATTATCACCCGCAGCAAAGCACGTTGATGGTTTCCTTCTGTCTATTGATGATTTTGAAATAATCTATGGTAGACCTCAGTTGCAAAATTTGACCATCGCAGGGCCCTAGTGCAACGTTTTTCATGAATAAAAGGTAAAGGGCATTCCTGTATAATTTGATAAATGAGATTGCAATCTTGCTACAGCACCACCTATTGATGACCCTTTGTTTGTTCAATAAATGGCAAGCACATCATCTGCTTTTTTTGTGCTTCGAGTTCTGTGTCTTTTGCGCCAGTATAATGTTCTCCACACCAACTGTATTTTTAGAAATAGTCACGCTTTTATAATAATATTTTAAATCCGTTCGTCCATCATTTTCTTTCTTTTAAATCAGCTCGTCCATCTTTGCGTGGCTCCACTCCTTTGGATGTAGCCTATTCAAGTTTAATGGAAAATAATGAACTTGCGCTGGCTTTAAGAGAGCATCTGTTGGAGAAAATTGCTATTTATTTATCTCGTTGTGGACTTCAGTCAAATCAAGAACTTCTCCAAAAAGGTTATCCTGATATAGGTTGGGATCCTGTAGAAGGTGAAAGATATCTGGATTTCTTGCGATTTTGTGTTTGGGTTAATGGTGAGGAATAAATTCTGTTACTTAAATGAATGCAACACGTAAATCTTGTCTGAAGATATTTTGTCATTATAATGTGATATTAACTTATTTTCTATTATTGCTCAGGTGAGAGTGTTGAGGAGAATGCAAACTTAGTTATTCGTTTGTTGATTCGCCGTCCCGAATGTCTCGGTCCTGCTTTGCGAGGAGAAGGTGAAGGACTGCTGCAAGCCATATACGAAGCAAACATCATGTCTGAACGTATAAATTCAATGAAAATCACACAAGGGGGAGGTGAAGTGATTAATATTGGGATTAACCATCCTGTTCCGAATGATGAAGATGAAGATTATATTGATATGGGGGCTTCTATTCTAAATTTCTATTGTGTATTGGTTGATCTATTGGGACGGTGTGCTCCAGATGCCTCTACCATTGAGCAGGTAAATAAAGGAAACAATGGTTACTGAAGATTTTTGTTTAAGATTACTTTATTATGAAATTCATGTTAGGTTGCTTAGAAAGTCATTGCATATTTTTCAGTGATTTTCAAGACTGTTTATTTTATTCAAAAAAATTCACGTTAACCAATGATATAGATTGTATTTTGTTTGATTATCTTCTGACAAATTTCAAGACATTTCATGATCCCATTCTCGAAACGCTTTCTCCGTGATGGCTGCCATTTCATAACGGATGTTTTTTTCAGTTGAATCAAAGATCTCGGATTGCTCCTGTATACTCTTGATTTAAGATATCCCCATAAGAAAAATCCATAGGACTCAAATTGGGGCTATGTGCAGGCCAGTTTATGTCTCCTCTTCTGGAGAGCAATTTTTTGGGGGAAATTTCACGAACTCATGGTAGAGAAGTGTGAGATGTAGCTCCATCCTGCTGGAACCATGTTCTCTGATTATAACCAACAAAATTCTGCAGTTTCGGTACTAAGAAATTGTTCAGCATCTCCACATAATTAACAGTCATCACGCATCCCCTTTCATCTTCGAAAAAGTATCACGCGTCCCCTTTCATCTTTCTTGTCACTTTGGTGAATGAAGTGGTTTCTCATGGCTGCATTTTGGGTTCGCAGTGCTCCAGTAATGGCAGTTCTGTTTGTTTACATGGCCATTTAGGTGAAAATGTGCCTCATCCAAGAACAGAATCTTGTTGAATGTTGAAAACTGCTCTGTTGAAACGTTCCAAGGCAACTGAATTCCCAAAAACAGTTATACCAGTTGACATGCCCCCCGCATCTCATTGGTTCATTACGTGTGTGACGGGTATACACTGGTGTAATTTATACAAGACTGCGGGGTATATTCACGAAAATACAATAATCATCAAACATGTATGTGGTCGCGTGTTGTCATGATGGAAGACTACTCTTTTCCGATTCTTTTTCAATTCTGCTACTGTGTCATTCAGTTTGAAAATTTGCTTACTTAGTTGGAAACTGACAGCAAAACTTGGGAATAATGCTCGTGCCAAATTTCTTTTTCCACAGAATTGCTGATCAATCTGCACACCTTGATGGAAGCTAGAAGTATCAGCTGTCAAATGGATATGGGCATATGAAATTTCTTTAGCTGCATTCAGTTATTTACAGCTGCAACCATCTATAAGAAAAATATAATGACTTTTTATACAACCCAATAATTAAATTGATTAAAAATCAATAATGATTTCCCATAATGAAGATGATTCAAAGAAATGAAGCATTAGGGGGGAGGGGATATCTCTGAAACAAAATTAGTTTTTCTTTATTATTAAATCCAGCAGGTGAGGGTTGCATTCGGTGCAATGCTATCCAGGCCTCTGATATAGGGACAGAGAGCAAAAACCACACACACTTATATGAGTTGAATTTTTGTATATGTATTGTATGGTATTATTGTGGGGATACACAAAGTCCATGAAGTGTATAAATTGACGTATAAATGCTCATCAAGCAGCTCAAAATAGCAGGAACCATGGGGAATATTCTGCTACTATAACTCATGGATGTGAGCCTGGAAGCATCAACATTGAATGTGACAGTGATTTCATGCACTGTGGTTTGTCGGTTAGAATGGACAATTCTAGCCAGACACCAGTGATCACTGGTGGGTGGTAATGCCTTCCAACAGGTATTCCCTTTACACGTGAGAGACCATGATTTGTGGAATGTTGAATTCCTGAACAACCTTGGAAAGAACATGCCCTATGCATTGGGCACCCACTATCATGCAAATTTTGAACTTGGATAGTTCATTGCCTTACCCTGATCACAATAACAGTGTTACAAGTAGGTAAAGTGTACATAGATGCAACCATTATATGCTGTTTTGGATTAGTCTATGTTGTGATATGCAGATAACAGCAGTGTTCAATTTATATATTGATATCCTATGAATTTCTGTGTAAATAATCTACAATTTTAAAATGTACTTGCTCTTTCAGGGAAAAAATGAATGTTTACGAGCTCGCTCCATCTTGCGTTCTCTTGTACCTTTGGAGGATTTAGAAGGTGTACTTGGTATTCAATTTACATTGATTTCTCCAAAGAAAGATTCAGGTCAGTAAGAACTTCCTATTGGCATGCCATGCCCCTTTCTGTATTTAATTAGTTAACTTAAATGGCATAGTTTGAAATGAAATATAATCTTTGTTTTTAATTTTTCTGATGCATATTAGATATCAAGAGTGATATGCCAACAGGTTTAGTGCCTAATCATAAACAATCAATCGTCATGTTTCTTGAAAGAGTTTATGGCGTTGAAGACCAAGATACATTTTTCCGTTTACTTGAAAATGCATTTTTACCTGACTTAAGGGCTGCTACTATGTTGGAAAAGGTAGCATTGTTCAGATTTATAAGAGGGAGGATCAAAAACTAATCATAAATATTTTTTTATTTACAAGGTATAAATATTACCAATAAAGATGCATCATTACTTTTCGGTATAATCTCCTTCATGATCAATGCATGCATGTCATTTCATGTTCAAGCATTTCATGAGAGCTTTAATTCTATGAGAAACTTTTTTTTTTTTTTTCTTTTTTTGTTCTCTGCACAGACATGCATGCATCGCTGTTTTCACCTCATTGTTTGTAGCAAATTTCTTGCCATCCAGAGCCTCCTTAACTGGTCCAAAAAGATGATGATGATTCGGTGGGTGCAAGGTCAGATGAATAAGGGGGATATACTGACAGTGAAGCTCGTTCACCAAGCACCTGTCACCACTCAAAATGAGAATCGTGTGATGTTTCAAACTTATTGATCCTCCCTTGTATTATAACAGTTCTTTGAGATTATTAGATTATTATACATCTTGTTCTCTATTCTTCTTACTTCATAGCCTGAAGGTGGAGAAAGTGATATGGCATTAGCATTGAATCGTTACATAGGAAATTCTATCTTGCCATTACTTATAAAGTACTGTAGATTCTTTGGAGATGCTGACAATTACGCAAGTTTATTAGATGCTACATTGCATACAGTATACCGTCTTTCAAAGTGTAAACTCTTGACTAAAGGTCAACGGGAAGCAGTTTCTGACTTTTTAGTTGGCTTAACAAGGTATCGTTTTGTTAATTTAACAGTTTCTAAATATTAAAATTAAATAACTTTTAAAATTATTATTATTATTATTATTATTATTATTATTATTATTATTATTATTATTTTCCTTTTAAATTTGTAGAGAAATGCAACCAAGTATGCTGTTACCTTTATTAAGAAAATTGACAACGGATGTGTCTGCTTTGACTGAATATACAACTGTAGCTCTTAGAGTAAGTAAGAAAGGTTTATATGTTTTCAAATACATTCAGTTTACTTGGCTGGTTCAAACTTCACCTAGACATTACAATGCAAATATTTCAGTTAATAGGACCAAAAAAAGTTGCAGGAGATCCTTTTTGTCTGTTAAGAAACGTGCCTTTTGATTGGAATAAAAAAAAAATTCCAGATAATTGATTATTAAAGTATTTAAATTTATCACTGCTTTCCATAGCATGCTTCTTCTTCTTCTTCTTCTTTGCTATCAAATATGTTATCAAAAATAAACTAGTGCAACGTACGTCATATTGGGTATACAAATAAATTTACATCGTTTCACAATAGATGGCGTAACTAGCGTAGATTTCTTATAATTGAAAATGGCAACTTGTGTGTAAGAAAGTCCTTGAAACAATCTTTGATAATTAGCATAAGGCATTTCGTTGAAATATGAAAATCACTGTTTTTAATTGCATTGAAATGTTGAATATTGTGCCAGAAAACAGCATATGCGGGAATTTTGCTGCATTACTTCTTTTTAAAGAAAACTGCTGCTGAAAGTCACCATTTGCTTGTTTAAGCTTATGACGAACATGGTCTAGCTGAAAACATGTGTAAACAGTGGTTTGGACAATTCAGTTATGATTTCGACACAGAAGACAAAGAGCGTGAAATTGCACCAAAACAATTTGAAGATTCAGGTTTGTGCCAAATGGAAACAGAGATAGCAATGGTGTATCTCGACATTTGCCTGCAGGGTTTAAAGGCAAGGAAATTGGGTCTCATTATGAACTGAGAGAAAGAGATACTGCAAAGCCCTCAACCATATGTGAAATGCTCCTTCAAAGAAGAAATGTGGTCATAGATATCGTGCCCTCAGATGACCATTTAGATCCCTGCAGAGCAATCTTTCTGGAGAGCGATTTAGTAATCATAAGGAGATCAAAAATTGGCTTGATAACTGGTTTGCTTCTTAACAGTCAGAATTCTTCTATCACAGAATCCATTTATTGCCTGAAAATTGAGGAAGATTTATGTCATTCTTCTTTCCTATTTTCATCGACGATTTGGACGTCTGAAGTTTGGTGTGTAAAAATCGTCACAAACTATTCTTTATTTACTCTTTAATAAACTTATTTGTATACCCAATACAAATTTTGTGGAGAATACAAAGTAATAGAGAACACAAAATAGAAAAGCACTACAGAATTTGATGGTTTTCCAAACTTATTTATTGAGACATCTTATACAGAGCTACCAAAAATGATTCATTCGATTTCAAAACACTGTACTTTCCAAAGCATTATACATACGGGTATAATTGATACATGAGGGGAAAGTTTTTCCTCACAATTTACAAATGTTCTCCAAGCTCTCCCTCACTCTCTCCATATTTCAGCTGACATGCTTGGTTGACCGATGCTTTTCCATTTACACAGACAACCCAATCCCTTTAACTGTCACTACCACACAAAATGCTCAGTTTAGGTGGTGTTTTTCTGTACTCTTTTTTGAATGCGTGTGCCATTAAAATAACAGGTGTACGTCTCACATATTCCAACACACAGAAACTCCTTTCTGCTTTGTAGCCATTTTGTAAAGGCACTGCACTGGTGTATGACGATGCAAACTTGTTAAGTTTATGGTTCTTTTCGTGTATCAATTATATCTGTATGTGTAATGCTTCGGAACATACAGTGCTTTGAAATCGATTGAATTGTTTATAGTAGCCCTGTATTTCATCCAGAGTTGAACTGGTCATTGGCCAGCATTGGGATTACAACAGGCATCATTGCACATGGAATTATCGTGTTTCTTAATTATCAACTTATGCCAGAAAAGCAGATGGTTAAGCCAGGGACAATGAATTACACAATGTGACTTTGCTCCAATTCAGAACTTTGGGTCTGTGTACAGTTCAACCAGTAAATATAAATGCAGTTTCAACTATTTTTGCCAAAACATGGTTTGGCCCTAGCAGGTAATGCTAGGTACCCTAGGTAGTTGCACATATTTATGAATAAAAGGTGGAAGACTGTTTTTAACCTTAGTTTTTAATTGATTGATCTATTTGTTTAAAAAACTTGCTTAAAAAAAAAAAAGAGGAGATATATGTATTTATTAAGAAATGGAAACATTATTTCTTTTTTTAACTTTTTGAAAGTTACTCAAATTTCAATGCTTCTACTTGGTTCAAAAATGTAATCTAAATTTTGATATATTTAAATCTCATGCAAATTGAAGGCTCGATTTAAGGTAGGTAATGCATGCAGCATAATTTAACTGCAACATATAAAAACAGCATGAGTTTGTAATATCTGCTATTAAAGAAACAGGGATGTGCATAGATGTTAGATTTAGAAGTAAATTTAATAATGCATGTAATAAAAAAATGCAATCAATGAATGAAATACTTAAAATTCATACTTACCGTATTTTCACGAATATACTCCTCGCCCCCTGTATACTCCGCAAAATTCAAATTTTATGTAAAAAATTTCTTGGGAACCCCACATCGCTGAATACCCCGTGGGGTATCCAATATAGAGGACTCAAAAACTTTGGGCTATTATTGAAAGCAGAAGATTAATAAATATAATTAATCATTTCAAACATTAAACTCAATTAAAATTTATAATTATTGGCAGTGTAAAAACTTACAACATACTTTCCAACGTGAAATCGTATTTTGCGGAAGTATTAGCGTGTTCAGCATGTCATTCATGCAAAAAATAAATTGTAAATTCCACAGCCTTGTATACCCCGCATCTCCTCCCACGGATGTAAAAAAGTGTATAACCTGCTGGGTATATTCGCCAAAATACGGTATAATGGAAAGATTTCAACAGAGGACCAACAGAATTTGTTACATAGAGAGTTAAGCTAAAGAACATGGCGAAGGAAGTAACATAGACAGCAAAAAATGAAAGTAAAAAAAAAAATTCCTCAGCCTGGCTGCAAATCAGTAACCTTAGGCTAATTGTACCGACATTCTAACCATTGCTATTTTCATTTATAATTTAAACACCTGATGTATGCTAT
>JAHWFO010070582.1:1193883-1262264 GCA_023313115.1 Rhysida immarginata | reverse complement strand
TATATGAAATGCTCGCAGACCATTCTTAAGTAGAGTCAAATCCTGTTAACGCGAAAACATGCTAAATATGAAATTTTCTCTAGTCCTGATCCTGTTTATGACACTAAATTGGTCGTTAATGATTACCCCCCCGAGTCAGAATAAAACGAAATGAAATGAAGAAATTCATTCAAGGAAAGTTACCTTATTTGAGATGTTTATTGTAAAAAAAGAAATTGAAAAAATTTTTTTGGTTCGGATTAATTGTAAACTTAATCCGAGTATAAAGAATATAAGCTATCCGTATATTGATTGCCTTGTATTCGAATTTTTACTAAATCGAATGACTTGAAACTTAGGCTAGTGTTTCTCAGTTATTTTATCCTTCATTTAAGCTCTTATGTCATTTATCAAGTCTTGTAGTTTGCATTATTTTATGATAACTTTGTTTTTCTTTAATTAATTTCTGTTGCTCTCCATTTCTTTTTCTCATCTTCCCGCGTTTTAAAAGGGGGGATGGAAACGAAGGTGATTGACACATTGAGCAAACGAGAGTGCTGACGTCATTAAGCGAAAACAAAAAGGGGAAACTTGTAACTGGCAATAAGATGCCAATGAATGGGAAAGACGAGGGGAAATCAAGAAACTGTTGAGAAGGCTATAAAAGGGGGGAATTTTTTAAAATCATCATAATCTGATCACTAAAAATCTATTCGGCATGACTGTCTGAGAGAGAGAGAGAGAGAGAGAGAGAGAGAGAGAGTGAGTGTGTGTGTGTTATTTAAAGTAAATGAAGAATATTGATTACCGTAATAATTTTTACCTTGTGGAGTAAGACTTAAAGTTTCCTTTGTTAAGCTTTCAATTGTTTAATTACTTGCTGGTTAGCAACACAAGGCAATTTATATACAACTTAAATTTCCTGGGAGTAAGTTTTGGATTTCATCAGATTGTTATTCTATCATTATTTACAAACAGTTTGACAGACTTGGTTCTTGGATATCTTTATTTATCTTTACTGATACTCAATAAGTAGTGTTCTAGTAATAAATTTGTAGGATACTCCCTACTGGCGTCCACGGCAATTTTATTTTTCTTTATCAAGCGCAGCATTAAACATTTTAATAAAATCCCTCCATCACACTGGCGTCCGCAACAACTTTAACTTCTTAATTCAACATAGGGATACATCTTTTCAAATCCCTCTGTCACACTATAAATTCTGATTGATTCTTGTGTAAATGAACAATGAAGCATATTGAATTAGATACCCACGAATTATGACTGACTTTCAGTGACTATATAAATGGTGCAATTCCATACATTGATCAGGATTCTATTCCCAACAAGTTTCATCACAAACAGGCCAATTTTCTGACAGACTTGAGGACATACTGAGCCAGAATTGTAAGGGTTGGGCAAATGGAAACTTCTTCAAATCATAGAGAGCAGCTGGGCAGCCTGGCATTTCAGAAATAGCTTAGAATCTGTGAAGGTTTTCTCACCCGAAGATCTCTTAAGCATGGATGACATAGTGGATTATTTTCGAAATGAAAATGAAGATGGTGAATCTGAAGAAAAAGCAGAGTGATGTTGACGATGAGACATAAAAAAATTTGCACCATCTAACAAGCATATGTCGAGATTAAGTCGTTCGTCCTACATGGCAATGATGTTCCACCAGATCTTTTCAATTTATTTTGTTCTGTGAACAGTGCTATTACAAAAAATCACATTTGTTAATGCAAACAAACTTCAATAACCAACTGCATGTATTTTTTCTGAAATTAAATGATTGACGAAAGTTTTTAGACAAGATTCAAAAATAAAGCCAATAATAAGAAAAAATTTTTGGGTCCCTTGAATTTCTTAATAACAGAGTTCGACTATTCTTCATAGAAAGCATAGTTGTGTCCATTTCTTATCCATTACTCTCTCGATGAACACTTCTGCTGATCCCCTGCCAAAATCTTGTCGCTATTTTGATGTCAAAAGTGAGGTCATTATCAATTTCATGATTTTATCTATTACTTTCTAGATATTTATTAAGACTTTAAAGATTCATCTTTAAATTTCTAAATATCTGGTAATCATTACAATAAACAGTAAAGAGCAGAATTTAATTCATTAATGATAATGAATAAAGCTGCTTTCATTACTTAATAATTATTGTCTCTATTATGTATTATTGTGAGAGAAATCTCTTGTACTAATAATTTGTTGACATATTCCAATTGTTGCTTATTTTTTAAGTATTGACATGATGCAAGGTAAAATAATTTAAAAAATTAAAATATTGTAATAGTTACCGATAAAATAAGCTTAACCATTTTCTAAAAATTATTTAAATTTATATGTATTACGTGTATACAGTTATTACCACAGTTAATTACATTGTTAGAATTACATTTATCTCTGTTACATTTGAATTTCTTACTTATATATCAGAAGGAAAACTAAAAATGGTTGTTCTGTATTAGATATCTACCCTGTCATATCACTGAATTATGACCACCCGCTTAGTAATGGGAGTAGCCACCCTTCGCCGCTATAACTGCTGTTAGATGTCGTGGCATGGACGAAAGAAGTGCACGGTATGTGTCCGATGGTATGGCAGTCCATTCCGCTTGAAGTGCTGTCCACAGAGCTTTGAGAATCATAGGTGGAGGGTCCAGCTGCTGTACATGGCAATCAAGGTGCTCCCACAGATGTTCGATTGGATTGATGTCCGGTGAATTAGCGGGCCGAGGGAGCACTCGAAAGTCAGTAGAGTGTTCCTCGAACCAATCCAGAAGGAGATGCGCCTTGTGGCAGGGTGCATTGTCCTGCTGGAACACACCATCACATTGGGGGAACATCGTGATTGACAGATAGCCACAGGCATTCAAATTGCCCTCTAGACGAATCAATGGACCTAACTGCTCCCAACAGAAGATCCCCCACACATGCACACTACCTCCACCAGCCTATTTCCGGCCCACTATAGCCTCCTGCAGCCTCTTTTCATGGCGTTCACGACGCACTCGCCATCATCTGTCAATCTTATGGAGCAAAAACCTTGACTCATTGGAGAAGGCGATCTTAGCCCACTCATCTGTGGTCCAATGGCGATGCTCACGTCTAGGCGTCGTTGACGATGACCCCTGGTCAACATGGGTGCAGCAACCATGCGTCGACTGTTCATGCCCATCCGTAGCAGGGTGCATTCAACGGTAATGTCGGATACACATCTGTTGGCACCACTGTTGAATCTGGTGGTCAGTTGATGGACTGTGGCTTACCTGTCATCTTTTACAAGTTGTCATAGGCGCCGCTCACCCTGTCGGTCAATGGCTCGTGACCCTTTACAGTGATGGCGTTGGGACGCAATTTCTGTCCATGCTGTCCACTCTTTGTACACCTTCACTACAGCGGACCGTGAACAGTTCACAAATCATGCCGTTTCGGAGATGGTGCCACCCTTGCTGCGATAGCCTAATATCATCCCTTTTTGGATGTCCGTTAAATCCAGACGTTTACCCATCTTGAGACTCGTGCACCTGCCGTTTGATGCACCAGCTTTAAAGCTTTCTCAGCCTGTTATGCAAATTTTGCAATGTGTAATCGTTGTTGGGGCGAATCATGCGTGTGCCTTGAAGGTGTGCTGGTCATAATTCATAGATACAACAGTGTATACCCACCATAGGGAGTGTTTCGATAGTCTCGTGGACCTAGCAAGAGTTAACTCGTGCAGCTATGGCCAGTAAGCTCTAGTGAGAATCGTGACGATCATGCTATCAAAATGCTACTTGATGTAATCTGTATTCAGATGCTGTGCCACTTTTGTTTTATGTGCTCTCTTCAGGTGCTGTTTTGGAGATTTCTGGTTCATTATTGTTAATTTTTTATTGACATTGTTGAACGCAGACATCGGCATACAGAAACGCATCATAAGTTTTGCGAATACAACAATACCCAACCTAACCATACAAATCCTCTGTGGTAGCCACCACCTTTAGGTTGTCGCGAAATGGGCAAGACCACCTCATGAAATCTATCGAAATGATCCAGTGAAGAAATACCCTAGTATAGTGATAACCCTGGGGGAGGCTGTGGCCTAGGGGGCTTTCGCAGAGCAAGTCAGCTCGGTGAAGTTAAGAAACACCTGGCCATGGCTAGTCACTGGATGGGTGACCATTAGTGGCATGCAATCTTTACCCCCCCCGCCCTCACCTCCCGTGCTTCAGAGGGCACATAAAGTCGTCGGTGCCGGCTGCTGCGACCAGCTTATAGCAGTTGTTAAAATGCAGAAGGCAAAGGGAACCCAGCACATTCACTCTCTCTTTCCTAGTATAGTCCATGTACTAATGGACTATAGGCCAGTGGACTTAATTGCCGACTGAGTAACACCACCACCAGTGAGATCCATGAGTCTTTCGAAACACACCCATAGTTAATAATAGATATCATGGTGCAACTACAGTCATGTTGCGGTGGAACACTTAACTACGATTAGGAAGAATTCCTCGAAGCCAGTCCTAATTTATTTTGGGTCCTCTCACGTATAGTAGTGAGGGAGGACAAATAAGAACTTGATGCTCAAAACTTGATGCATTCATTAGATTTTCATTATAAATAAATTGTAATGGATGTCATCATAATTCTAATTTTGATTTAAGACTTAAGGAATCTCATATTTTAATTTGGTAGGCATTTTATAATTTTCCTAAAAAGAATCCTTCAAAGAGCAAGCTGTATTTACCATACGAGATGCTACTCAAAATTTCCGAGAATTTTCTTGGAAAAGGCAGAAAACGTACCTTACACCCTAATTTCCATTGTCACCTTCAAAGTGGCAACGATCCCTGTGATTTTTCCATCTTTGGAAGCACTCTTGGAAGTCCGAAGGCCATAGGGTGTTCAAGAACAGTTGCAATTCCACTTGGATATCTTCAGTGGAGTCAAAATCTTGCCCTTTCACTTTAGGGGAGAGATAGAAATTGCAGGGGACTAGGTCAGGAGAATAGGGAGGGTGGAGGACTGTTGCCATGTTGTTTTTTGCCAGGAATTCCTTCACAATGAGCAATTCGTGTGCGGGTGCATTGTCATGATCAGGTTGTAAAACTTCCTGTTGACAGTCTGATCAGGTTGAATAATTTGGAAATTCACAGAAACACAAGAACACGTTGCAACACAAACAGCAATAACTCACAAAAATGCTTGCCTACGATTACAAAACTTGGCAGAGCAGCAGCTAAAAGGTGCACCAAGAGGCATCTAGTGGCAGAACTTTGTACTGTGTTTGGTTTGCGCAGAACATTCAAATGCTCGGATATTTTGGGTAGCACTTGTAAAAGACTGCCTCAGTCAAGAACTGATGAGAAAATCATGTTACATCTACTGTAGTACCAAATGAGAATATCAGTGTATGCATTACGATTCATTTGTATTGGATATTGCAAATTATGAGTATCTGAAAATGCATCCACAAGAACAGACAGAGGGGAAGCATTACTGATGAATCGTGTACATTTGTAAAGAATCTCGTGCTATTCTTGTCGTTTCAAAAAAGTTCAATTGAAACATACTACAGTGGAAGTTGTTTTTTCTTTTTATTTTCTTCTTCTTTTCATTTGCGTGCTTTTCTTTTATATTTTTTTATAATTTCAGTTTTACTTAAACGTTTACAGTTTTCCAGCATTTAATAGAATATATCAGTAATTAAATTTTTATCAATTTGTGCTCTAAGTTTATTTTTTACGAATAAGTTTTTTTTTTTTTATTAATGGCAATATTTAAGGAAAATAGATTATATTTTATCTTTGATTAAGTGTATGTAGATATTTGTGTCTTGTACAAACGTAAATCAGGAGTACCCCGAACTCCTACATATCCTGCACTTCATATATGGGATTCAAAGAAAATTCGAAATAATGATTAAAATCAGAAGATTGATAAATATAACAACTTGAAGATGCCGTGTATGCTAGTCCTCTGCATATAAAAGAAAAGACAATTGAACTAAAAAAAAAAAAATGACGTGGAAGAAGAGTTTTACAAACACATACTTTTACAAAACATGAATTTAAACTCTGCATTCCACCTACACCAACAGGCACAATGTACTTGTAAAATTATATTCAGCAGTCTGTTGAATTTGTAAATACTTTTTGAAAAATGGATTTGAAAAAAGGAAGTGGTTTTTCTTTAATTTTGTGTCCGTCATCTTGGATTTCTATAAGTCAGGAAAATCGACAAGTTAGTAAGGTCTTGGAACCAGCATAGCTGACTTACAGAGGGATCTCTGTATTATAATCTTTAATTCTGTACAAAATGTTCAATTCTTATAATCGTTAGAATTCAAAACAACCATTTAGAAATGCTTATTTTTTTTGTATAATAATCTTTCTCCGTATTAATCTTTAGTGTTTTATATATGTTTGTATTGATGTTTCTAATATATTGATTGAAATTTTTAGCTTTTAACTCTTCATTTTGAACGATGCAATCGTTATTATGGAGCAGCAGGCGGCCAGGGACTCTATGGCTCCGCCAGTGAAGAAGAAAAGAGACTGACAATGATGCTTTTCTCAAATATCTTTGACTCACTGGCCAAGATGGTAAGTTTTATGTAAATATGTGATGCAATTAATTTAGTGTTTTTATTTTTTATGCTTTAAAGTGCATTTTAAAAGGGTTACCATAATTTTTGGATTATAATGTGCATCTGCATATAACACTGACCTAGTTTTTTGTGGGTTTTGGAAAACTTTCCTGTGTATAATGTGCATCCATGTATTATACGCACCCAGGCTATAAAAAAAAACAAAAAAAAAACAACATCATATTAGATAATAAAAATTTATTATTTAAATCCTTCAAGTAGTTTTAAATCTGTATAAGGACAGAGAAATTGGAAAACCTATTCAATTAAAAAAACAAAATAAAGACAATAAAAAAAAAAAGAAAAAGAATATTTTACTTGTGGTACACAGTGTAGAATGCAAATTCATTTTGAATTTCCTCGACAATTGACAATCAAACAGCCCAGGGAAAAACAGAACGAGAGGTCCGGAAGCAATGCTTACACTGCCATTCTCGATTTGAAATTCCTTTAACAGGTGCTTCTAAAAATTCACTCTGATAGCGATCGAATGTGAGCGTTCATTGATCACTGTGAGCACTGCATCTAAAAACGATAGAGCACTCGTCATTGGCTACTCTAAAAACTCTCCACTCTCATCCTCGCGTATTGAACGTTCAAGACCAACATGATCATCTTTCAAATCTGATCACTTTCGCTACTTTTGCTTTTGCAATAAATTATAATGGCTGGCAGTGAAAGCATATCCCACCTCGAAGTCTGTTCCTAATGCGGTTTATAGTTATGTAATGAATCTAAAAGCACAGAACAGACCAAGATATACGGTAGGGCCAATGGATCTGAAGATGAAAGCAAAGATAGTTTTATATATTTTATTTATTTTTTTTAATTTTTGTCTTAGTTTTCAAATTTTCTTTAAACTTTCGTTTTTCTCGTATGTACATTTTTTAACACTCTCGTATTTGTTGTTGTAAAAGAATAAATGCATTGAAAACTAATTAATTCGCATTAGATTATAATATTGGATAATAAATAATAAATAGTTATGCTTAAAACAGAAAATTTGAAAGCATAACTATTTTCTGTGGCAGTTACCTCTTAATTACTAATTGGGCTATGATCTCGATGCCCTTAGGGCTGTCAAAAAACTTCATGAGCGAGTGAATAGAGCAAGCGCGATTGGGGGTGAACAGTCACATGATTGAAAATGAGCACTCAAGAGTTTTTAGAAACACCCACAGTTTCAGCTTATATAGTGCTTGCGTTGCTATCTAACAATCAACACTACCCAATAAATGCAATTGGCCTGTAGTTTCCATTGGCTTAGAACTTAGCATCCCATACAAAAGCTTTGCAAGCTATCCTGTATTGAATTTTGAATTAAGAACTGTGTATATTTTTTTTTTTTTTTTTTAGAATAAAGAAATTTTCACCTAGAGCTTGGAATTTTTACATCAAACTTGGAATATTATACGCACTTTTAGATGATCTTATTTTTAATTTTTTTTTATTGTATAATGCACGCATTATAATCCGAAAATTACAGTAACTTACTTTTCCTGATAGAATTAATTGTTGTTCGAGAATTTTTTTTTATTAAAATAGCCAATTCATTGTATTTGCTTTGTAGGAATATGATCCAGAATTGTTTGGAAAAGCATTGCCTTGTTTATCAGCAATAGGATGCGCTCTTCCTCCTGATTATTCTTTAACTGTTGGATTGGAGGATGAATTGTATAAGCACACTATATCTTCTGAAGCTGGTCCTTATAATCCTCAGCCAGTTGATACTTCTGAGTAAGATAACCTAGAATACATGAAATTTTTTGAGAATTGTTAATTTTATCAGTCTTGTTAAGAGTCTGTGATAAACATACTATATTCCTTTAGAATTCAGCTAAATCAAGATTTGATACATCTGGCTCAAAAGTTTTCAGAACATTATCATGATGCTTGGGCTAGTCGAAAGGTTAGCTTTCTTCTTAATTAAGCTTGAAGTGAATTTTATATTTGAAAAATGATAATTTAAACCTAAAAATATTTCATTTATTTCTCATTTCCAGTTTGAAAACGGTTGGACATATGGCGAACCATGGTCTGATGAAAAGAAGACGCACCCAAGACTGAAGCCTTATAGTAATTTAGCAGAATGGGTAAAAACGACTTTGGTTTTTTTTCCCTCTGAACATCATACAAAATATAGAAGTTTGATTCATCCTTATGAAAACGATTTTAAAGATATGTAATTTCTGATTGGCTACGCTCATGGACACCGACAAATTTGCAAATGACTACACAGTACCTCTTAGATAAGCAAATTGATGATTGCACTTCTTCAGTTTTCACCAACATGGCAATTCCTCAAGTGGATCGTTTTGAGAAGACGATATTCTAGTCCTTTTCGACATAGGACATACGAGGTGTGTTCAAAAAGTATCAAAGGTTAATTTTTCTCACGGAAACAAATGAGATGCGGGAGCCTCCCTTTCGATGGGGATGTGAAGGAGACATTCATGAGAAAACGTTAATTTTTTTTCCATCCACAGAAGGTATTAGTCTCCGGTAATAGGTATATGAGTAAGGATGTGCAGCGAGCGCCCGTTGGATTGTGAATTGTTTATAAAATTTTGGCGAAAGCTTGGCGAAAGCTTGGCGATACTCAAGCAGAAACCATTCGCAAGATCCAACAGGCTTTTGGGGACGCTACCATAAAACCATTCTTTGCATCTGATTCAGACGTTTTTGGTCAAACACAACATTCCTGTGCTTTCTCAGGCTCCCTACTCACCCAATATGGGTCAGCATGATTTTTGGCTATTCTCCAAATTGAAATTTAGGCTGAAAGGGACCCGAATTAAATCAAGAGAGGATATGCGAAACGCAACGGCCCAACTGAACACCATTTTGGCAGACGCTTCCCAGAAGTGCTTTCAACAGTAATGGGACCATTGGGAGAAGTGTGTACATTAACAGAGGGACCACTTTGAAGGAATTTAAAGTACATGTCTTTTATATGAATAAATGTATTTTTGCCGACCAAAGGTTCGATACTTTTTGAACACACTTCGTAGTTAGTCGGATTTCATTAAACAGTGCAAACAAAGGGGTTCTATGTTTCCAAAACAGGTCTCCAAAATGCATTTACGAACAAAAGCATTTTATGAAATTCAGACAATAATGCTGAAAAATCTGTGCGAAAACGACAGCCCCAATTATATCGTACAACCAACGTAGTTCAAAGTGAAAGTCCTG
Organism: Rhysida immarginata; assembly: GCA_023313115.1. NCBI lineage: Eukaryota > Metazoa > Arthropoda > Chilopoda > Scolopendromorpha > Scolopendridae > Rhysida > Rhysida immarginata. Next base: position 1,252,450 of record JAHWFO010070582.1, on the reverse strand, counting down.
ATCACACGGGGGAAACCCTGCTCCACAAAGGACAATTGCATCATTTCTGGTAACATCTCAGGTAACAGTGTCACGCATTGTATCCCAAAATTTGGTCCTGGAAAGATGACACAGGATGAGCTCAGCTCGAAGCACGTGGCAAAGAGACAGACCAATGCCTGGAAGCTATATGAAAGTTACTTGACTGGAGATTGGTGGTGATTCATAGTCACATTAGACGAAGGATGGGTCTATTCTTCTGATCACTATAAAATCCGAGCAATTTACTACTGTCTCAAGGGAGAAAAGTCTTATGCAACATGAGCCCACCAATGTTGCGAAATTTTTTCTTGAGAATTCACAATCATTACCCGGAAGATTGATGTGCATGGGGTAAAAAAAAAAAAAAAGCAAAAATTAACTTGACCTATTACATGTACCAGAGTAAAGTTTTAGAAGCATTGTATAGTCAGGAAATTCCTGCTCTATATGGTTGGTTGATTGGTTTATTAGAAATCTTAACAGTATGCAGCTCGGGACAAACACAAACATCCATGCCCACGGCGGGATTCGAACCCACGACCAGGGCGGACTCGAGTACTAGAAAGCCTACGCCCTAGCCCTCTCGGCCACCTGGCCGGCCCTGCTCTATATGGAAATGATGCAAATAAGGTATGGGACTACTAGGACAAAGCCTCCATCCGCACTTCTCATTCTACAGAGGCTTTCATGGTGAGGATGGTGGAAGAAACTGGAATTTGAAGCAAACCTTTTAGTTCCATACTTGCCAAATCCCCCGATCCTGCTCCCATGGACTTTTGTACCTTCGGGCTCCTGAAACATGCTCTTGGGAACTGCCGATCGCTAACAGTTGAAGGCTTATGAAAAACTGTTAAAGAAGAACAGGCCATTGTTGCAGTGGCAGCTTTGATGCAGAGCCATCATTTGACAACATGGGCATCGAAATCACAATAGATGGTGGTGTCACAGATTTTCCTCGCAAAAATTTCACATTATGAATCATTTTCATAAGGCTGACTGTATCTTCTGTATGGCTTTTTTCCTCCTTAAAATTAACCTTTTTGCTTTTTTAGGAAAGAGAACGTTATAAAGAGCCTATTCGTGATGCATTGAAAGCGCTTTTGGCTCTTGGCTGGCACTTGGAAATGGGAGAATCAGAGGCAAATCGTGCTGCGAAACCTGGATTGGTTAAAACAGATTCGGTAATTACTATAAATGAGATAACTTATTTAGCATACTTTCTGAAAGAAAAATGATCCTACAATTAATCATTGAAAATTTTTTATAGCAAGATTCAGGACAAGGATACAACCCACGTCCAGTAGATATGTCCAATTTAACTCTTAGTAGAGAAATGCAGGTAATTAGAGAAATTGATACTAACAATTTGTTTTGTATTAAAATTGTTAACGTTTATAAAAAAAGAAGTTGCTATATTTGCATGCAATATGGCTGCTTCAAGAAGTGCTCATTGGCTATTCGTTCTACCTACCCGATTTAATAATGTTGGTCTTTCAAGCTTTGTCAGTAAAGAGACAAACATAAACATCTATGACATCAGCGGGATTTAAACTCGTGACTCGCTGATCTCGAGAGCAACAACTCTACCGAGGCAACTAAAGATAACACTTATAGTCAAATCCCGTTATTACAAAGTGTTAATATGAAATCTCCCTTAATACAAAATTTTCTCTAGTCCTGTCCCCAAATACTGGGTTGATGTATAAGTTCGTCCGGTTTTTTGCTTTGCCATGCCCAAACAAAAAGCTCAAAAAAAGTCTGGAAATCACACAGTTCAGTTTCCTATCATAAGTCCAGTCACAAATCTACATACAGTCGGAACTTCGCTATACAGTAAGGATACTTGATAAAAGGATAATCTGCTTATAAGGATGCAGAGTGTACTGTCCCGTTTTTCTTTAGTTAATATTGTGACGCAACGGAGGAAGTTGGGTGTTGCCACTCTTTATATTATGTAGCAAGTCCCACTCCTCGTTGTGTACTTCTGATATTACTAAATTACAAAATACTCTATTACTAATTGGTTGATCGCATAATGGTTTTGTTTTTACAACTAAATTAACTTATTCCTCATTCATTTATCTTAATTAAGCCCCACTTACCTGCTCTAGTGAATAACCCCAATTGCGAAAGATCAAAATAAATAATTACTTAATTAAAGTATGCTAATCCTCTTGTATTATGTAAAGACTGGATTAACAATGACTCAACAACTTTATTGTACTATCACCTAATATTCTTTATTGCAAAGTTTAAAATTAAAGATATAAATATGACATGTTGATTATATTTAAGACATGTATCATATTCAACTACAAAATTCATAATTGAATCGTAATAACTAAGATATGTTATATAGAAGACTATAATTTTGACTTTGATTTTTAATCACTCTATCCTAGGGATAATAATAACAACAAGCAAAAGGAAAATTTCTTATTAAAAAAAAATGAACTAAAGCTAAATATTTATTACAAAAAGAAAAACTCGCTTGTGGACTTTAACTAAGTATCATACACTCTCCTTCGTTCCCTTTTAACAGTCTTACTTCTATTATATCGTCTAGAGCTCTCATAATCTTTCCCCTTTATCAAGTTTAACACTTCGTTAGTGATCACTATGCTAGCAGGCCTTTGTTTTTCTAAAATGTACAGTACTTATCTTTCTGAGACACTCGACACACACGGGTGATGCTGATTCCGACGTTTTGTTGACTGCAATGTAGTCCCTTAATTCTGCCTCTGTCTTTGTTCCGTGCTGGCGCCTTGAATCCGGGCTCGGGTATAGGTTCACTCGTTTGCCCCTCTGCTTCTCTAACGACGAAGAGTACAGTGCTCTATGGATCACGATACGATCTGGCCTGTCATCTCCATGACTTACTCCGATAGCTCGGCAGCGGAGGTCCATACCCTGCAGCCCCAGCGCTTACCGTCAGTTACTGCCTCTGCTGCTTGTCAAAGAAGGCTGATTCCTCGTCCTAGGCATGGGCTACCTCGTCGGCTCGTTCCCGGTCGTTCTCTCTGCCTTTGCTCTCTTTTTCCTCGGTCTTCTTGGACTCTACATTTTCTCTCGTCACAAACTTTCAACAAAAATTTTCTTTTCTCACTTCTCGAACACAAACACACACTTCAAAATCACTCGCTATAACTGTATCATCTCTCCTTAAAGTTCCTTTTTCTATGTCTTATTTCTGATTCGACGCTGGGGCTTGTTTCTTAGAACTTGGCCCCGCGAAGGTCGTTGTCTAGGCAACGTCGCTCCCACCTTCGCACTCATTGTTCTTTTGGTTCTACTGCCTAATCCTCAAACAAAAGGGCACTAGGTCTACTTTTCCACCGTAGCGACAATACAAAAAAAAAATTATTTTAACTGAGAGAGTTCTTTAAGTTCATCATTCCATAAAATTATTTAATTTTGCTGAGTCATTATGGCACTCCAAACTTAATAAAAGTACAACTACTAATAATTCCCATTTTTCCTTCCCAATTGCATTTAATTCCCATCTACATTGCTAACCTACTTTCTTACCCTAACCTTTACACGAAGCTTCCCCCATCAACTGACAAATAAATTTCTAATTTCTATTTCTTTGTTAATTTCCACCCGTTAACCCTTATTTCTAATGAAGCTAGACAACGCAGATATGCCTAATAAACGGCATATCTGTAGTGGCAGGTCATGTGGAATATTTTAACACAATATTACACAAGTCCCATCACAATATAAATGCATCTGGATAAAGGGATAGTTTCTTACGGTCCCGAGGATATCCTTATAGCAAAGTGCGAGTGTACTTGTATTGCAATGTCTATCATTGCAAGCATCTGCTCTTCTCGAGATGCTGCATCTTTCGTCTACATTCGCTTTCCCTTTCTCTCGATTCATGTCCGTTCTCCTAGAGAGCTGCTTCTCATCTTTTCTCTCACCATGAGAGAAGATCCAAGATCATGTCGTGATTCCACCCCTCTCCCGTGGCTTCCGTTTGTTAAGGATTGTCACACTCTGCACCCATCTTCATAATGCTTGTGTTAAATTTTTTTTCCAGTATAATAATAACGTATGAGATCCTCCTCCTATTTTTTTAATAAAAAATTTGGAAAATGTGCGCGTTTACATGGAGATTTGTCATTTATTAAAGCATACGTTTTTAGTAGTCCATTGATAAGTCCATCTTATGTGTTAAGACTTAAATTTCTTAACTTATATATGGTAAATAAACGAATAAAATCTTTACTTGTTGAATTTTTCTTTTTAAATGAAAATTTTGCTCTTTGATTTATGCAAATTGTACTTTTTATAGATTATAATCATACTTATTACTTAATCTATTTGAATTAGTTTAAGTGCTGAAATTTGTTTTCAGAATATGGCTGAACGATTGTCAGAAAATGCCCATGATATATGGGCACAAAAGAAGAAAGAAGAGATGGAGGCTACAGGTAATTTTGAATATCCCATAATTTGAAGTTTCTTAATTGCTTAGTAATCAATAATGAAATATTAGGCTGAGGATGAATTGATGTTAGGTACATTATCCTGTATACATATTTCGACTTTAAGCACAGTCAGCATCAACAAACACACAGTATGAATACTAAATCTAAATGTAAACCAATTATTGCTTTTAATATGCATTTATTGTTATTTATTTATAATGTCCATAGAGTATATCCTGAAATACACTACCCTATCAAAAGTCATGGGACACCATCACTTTAATAGAAACACTCAAAAACATACATATTTTAGTATCTTGTTGGCCCACCTTCTGCTGTCACAGCTTCTACTCTCTGGGCCATACTGTCCACAAGTTTTTCGATAAGTTTCGACAGGTAATTTTCGCCATTCTGCGATAAGTGTCTTGGACAGTTCGGTCACGGATTTTGGGCGTTCTGCACAAGCGCGCAATCAACGTTCCAACACGTCCCACAGAAGTTCGACGGGGTTCAGATCGGGGCTCTGTGCAGGCCAGTCAAGTTCTCGAACCCCCTTTTCATCAAACCATGTGCCTACAGCCCTTACTTTATGGCAAGGTGCGTTATCGTGCTGAAACAGAAAAGGGCCATTGCCAAAGTGCTGCCAGAGAGATGGGAGTGCTGCGTTGTCCAGAATCTTACTAACGCTCTGCATTTAGATGTCTGTCCACAGAAATGATTGCACCCAACCCATACCATGAAAAGCACCCCGCACACCATCACCGACCTTCCGCCGAACTTCACCGTGGGCACAACACAGCTTGGCAGATAACGTTTGTCGGGCGTTCGCCATACCCAAACCCGTCCATCCGATTGCCAGATGGTGTAGCGAGACTCATCACTCCATTCAACCATTCACCATTGATCTAAAATCCAATGTCGTCGCTCTTTGCACCATTGCAATCTCCTCGCTGCGTTGCTGGTGCTGATGTGAGATTTGATGAAAGCTCTTTTCTTTGAGACATTCTTACAGCATTCACACAAGCATCATCTCATAATAGCATACTCTCTGTTATGTAGTTCTAGAAAGAATGCCAACAGTGAAATTGCAAAGGAATGTCCCATTTTCATGCAAATCAGGATTGTCCCATGACTTTTGATATGGTAGTGTATGATAACAACTGTGCAGATTCAGAAATGCTACTACTCTTGGCCCGAAAGGCCATCCCATTTTACAATCGCTTGTTTTACCTGTGACAACAATGATTCTTTTATCCAGAGTTTTTATACGTGGAGTCATTTGTGGTTTATTTGAGTTTTGATTCAGAATTTTAATATGATAGTGAATTGCCTGCTTGAAATGGAACGTTTTCATATTCACAATTTCTTGTGTTCTGTTCTATTGCATTTATTTTAATTTTTGTATTTACAGGGGAAGTTGGAATCAATCCTCAAATGGTGCCATATGATTTGTTAACTGACAAAGAAAAACGGAAAAACAGGGAACGTTCACAAGAGCTCCTAAAATATTTACAATATCAAGGATGCAGATTGCAAAGGTGGTTTTTTTTTTTTGTTTTTTTTTAGCTTTGTGAATTTTTTACTGTAAAATATTCATCCGTACATAATATGTATTAAAATTTATTACTATATTTTTGGAAAAATTCCCATTCATAAAATTTGCTGTACTTGTATATGCTCCTAAAATACTGGAAAGGGAAAGTAAGGACACTTGCAATTTTTGTGCAAAATTCCTCCATATAGACAGCTGCAAGAGTGTCTTTTAATGGACCAAAAAGGTCAAATTATGCAACAGCATTACAAGATCCACAAAAATTATTATTAACCCTTAACTAGGCCGGTGGGAATATACTACACTAAGATGCAGGTGGGGTCCAGTAAACTCCATATGTATTATTTAAAGTAAATTTTTATTAAACAGTTTTAGAGTGTTCACGTTTTACTGAAAACATTTAGTACACAACAATTTAGCATGTTCCTGAAGACAAATATTCTTCTTACACTTAGCACAGCAATCTTTTGATTTTCTGTCTCGTTTCCTTGGCCATAGTGCATATCTCCCCTTTACTATCATTTCCAATCTGATAGCAGCTGCTTCAGATGGCGCAGGGTGGAATGTTCTTATCAGTGCTTGCAGTTCACGGGGCAGATAATTCAGTGCTCTTTGAGAAACGTGATCCTGAACCATGCTCCTTCACAGTGCGTCCCAGATTTCTCGAATGGGGGCTAGACTATGAACATCTCTGGTCCCTACACCATCGAATCTAAGGCACACTGTGATGAGCATGAATCTGTCAACACTCATAGTGGTTCTGAAAATGTCCCTTCCAGTACCATCCGATGCAAAAAAAGTCCTGTAACATCTTCTTTTCTGGATTTAGACACTTCATACAAATACAATAGGCCAATAGCAACTCTCAGTCCATTCATGTCCAGGTCCTTCATGTAGGCAGGATAGGGTTGTTTGCGTTTGTCTCTCATCAGTTTGATATTTTCATTTGTTGTAGCCTAATTGAGTCTAACATGGCTAGAGCGAAAAACAATTCCCAGAAAGCGAGAGCATGTTGGTCACCTGGAATGTATTTGGCAGCATCCTGTACACCTGTTCCCCCTTATACAATGTTGTGCCTTCGAGTTCGACTAGTAGATGGTGCAATTGCAGACCATTTATAGCAGTTATTCTTACAGTAATAAAACTTTGAACTGGGACTTGGCATATTATGTTTGTCCTCGCTCTCTCACTGCTGGCAATTTTATCATTCATCTGTGTCATGTTCATTTAAAATATATTCCTCCTGGCTGTCATTATCTTCTGAAACATCCCTTTGTATATCCTCGGAGAAAGTATTCAGCACCCAATTCAATCATTTTCACTAATTGAAGAAAAACTACAAATAAAAATCACGTGTAATTACAAAATATTGTTACGTTAAACTATCGGTGGGGTTTAGGGGATCCCACACGCATTGTTGCTGGTATATTTTTGCAATTCAAGCTCAATAAATAGCGGCATTAGAGAGATTACATGCGGAACAAAGATTACTCAGTAAGGTGGCACCATCTGTGCACAAACAGAAGTGCTGTCTCTAATGGATTACCGTCTAGGGTCCAATAGACTCTACTAGTGTAGTTAAGGGTTAATATTCTTATAATAAAATTATTATAAAAAATATTGGTTATTTTTTTAGTTATGTATTTATTTTTCGATAGACAAAAAAAAAAAAATTCACTAAAACTAGTTCATTCTCGTTAGAAAAATAAATATATATTAATTAAGATAAATAAAAATTCTTTGTTTATTTGAAAATTTGAAAAGTTTTGCCTTCTTCAAGAAGTTGCGAGATACTGAAATATACAAGCCCTACAGTGTGACATAAAGTGAGATATAATGTGAATTCATCAGATCAGAGCACGTTTTCCATTTCTCGACAGACCAGGTTTTGTGCTCATGACACCAAAGTTCTCTCCATTTTGCATTGACTTGGATGACAAGTGGTTTGGCAATAGCAGTTCTGTGCATCTTATGAAAACTTTGAATATTCTCTACCAGAAAGTGCCTTATTTTTCACCATAATGACTATCTATCCTTACCAACACACTTACTTCAAGTTTTTCCCGTTTTGTCGAAGAAATAGGCATCTGTTGCTGGTACCACTGGTACCAGGACGCACAGGAGGCAAAACTTTTCAAATGCCCTCATAAAAAAATAAATTCTAGTTAGCCTAGTAATCAATAATTCTGTTATTTTTGATATCACATAGACCATCTAAAACTGCAGAAGATCAAGCTGGAGATGTTGGAATGACTGAAAGGAGGTTTGCATACAGTTTACTTGAAAAGTTGCTTCAGTATCTTGATGTTGCTGCTTTAAACATGAAGCTTTTAAGGCCCAGCGGGAACCAAAGTCGGCGTAACAGTTTTAAGACCTCATCGAGGGATGTTAAGTTTTTCAGCAAGGTAAGATAAATGTTTATTTTCATCTTTTCTTTGGTAATTAAACTAATTTGACGAGAATTAGGAATTTAATGATTAATTCACACACTATCAAAAGTAATGCAGTTCTGAGAAAAAGTTATATAAATTGTAAGATACGCATAGAAAGGCAACATATCTGTGGAGACAGAACTGATGAGGTTGTGCTTTGTCCTGCTAGAACAGTGTACTTTGGATGTTAGCCATGAAGAGGATGACAATGGTTATAACCATCTCATCTGCATATTTCTGACTGGGTAGATTGCTCACTATGATCACCAGAACAGTCCGAGAGTACCTTCAAATCATTACACCGAGCGATCACCCTATGCTGCATTGAATCAGACGTATGAAGCACTTTATCTGCATGTGGCCAAGCTATCTTGTATGTCGAATGAGAAACCCAGCTGAAATGAAGGATATTGCTGTTGGATACAGGTCTATGCAAAGAACTCTGCACATCTATCAGGATAGCACTTATTGTACATGGAATGCAATGATTTTTCCTTGCCTTCATTATGAGTGGATATGCTTGGAGATGTTCTGCATGTTCTTCATACAACCAATGAAATGTGCCTAGAAACTCTGCTGATGTTATGCCCAAGTTCTTTGGACATCGATAAGATGATCAACCAGCTCTGGAAAGACCATTAATGAGTCCTCTGTTATACGGACTTACCTGATGAAACATCTTGTGCCAATACTGTTGAGGAAACTGTAATGTTTTGTCACATGTTTTTTTAAGTGTAAGCTTAGGCCTATTTTTTGAGTCATATATGTGTGGTGTGGGTTTGGGATTTTGGAGATCAGTTGTCAAGGAGGCCCATGACCAGGGAAATCTGTTCATTTTGGATGAATGACAGGGATCCAGGTATAGGAATCAGGGTTGATAGCTGGATTCAGATACTGATACCCCCCTCCCCGACTATATATGCTTTCCGTGATACCTGTATGGCTTGGCTGACTTTCATTGCTGGGTGGGGGGGGGGGGGGGTTGCATTATTTTTGATTGCACGTGTATTATCAAAGTTTAAATCTTCTTGCAAACTTGGTATATCACACCATTGTGTTTTTAATTTCTTGTAGGTTGTTTTGCCACTCATGGAAAAATATTTCTCTACTCATCGAAGTTACTTCATTGCAGTTGCAACAGCAGTCTCATCAGTAGGTGCTGCATCATTGAAAGAGAAAGAAATGGTTGCAAGGTCAGATTTGCTTTTCTTATTTTTTTTCTTGTCCCATGAAAAAAAAAACTGCTTACATATACTAGGAGTATCAAAAATCTTCATCCCATTTCAAAATGCTAAAGTTCCACAATCATTGATCGCAGGTGAACAGTCTGCATTTCATTGGAAAGAGATCTCCCAGGTGCGTCTGAAAGACACAGTGAGCTCCCATCAGTTACAAACCCACAGGACAAACCCTTTAGTGTCCTTTGCTTCGAAAAATGCAAGTCTGTAACTACTGTGCAATGCGATATCTGACGAACTTTCGAAACTGATGCCAACTGCTCAAACATTACATATTGGTATCAAACATCTTAAGAAAGGGGTTGTTTGAATGCTTTGGCAAGTACGGGATAAATTTGGGTATTGAGTGGATGTGTGCTGTGCACCCAACAGGTATCACATTGAACATTTATAAGCTACCACTTCAAAACTTCAGTATATTCTGAGCTCTCAACTTGATCCACTTCTGTATGTTGATTTTTTTTTTAAATATAGAGTTTTGAAATCGGATGAAGACGTTTGATGCACTCTGTATTTTGTCATTGATTTATAATTTTAAAAACTTAATAGTATATAGTATTTGTTCAATGCTATTTGCTGATTTCATCAACATAAATTTGGATTTCTAGTAAAGGTGGACCCTCGTTATAATGAACAGCTAGGGACCAAGAAAATTAGTTCGTTATAACGGGAATAAAAAAAAATAAAATTGATCAAAAAAAATTATTTATTTCCAAAATATGACAATATAGCTGTACGCTTTTTTTGCTTTTTTTTTAAGTTTTGCAAACAATTGTTGGAATTTGTGCTTCAATGTCTTCAATTTTTCTAGAAAAAGAAAACAAATGGAAAAAAAACATTTCCACAACAAGAGTATGTACATTTCGCATGTCAGCTTCTGCAGCAATAATTTTGATACCTCGAAAGTTGATTTATACAAAGTGAGCACGCGAATTTATATAAAGCCGGAGCCACAAAACAACCAATAGGAGAATTGGGATACAGGAAAGCTTATACAGTAGCTATTCTAAACACAGCCTTTTACAAGAGCCAATCCAGGTGAACCTGGTTACAGTTATGACTAACAAGGGAATCAATCCCTCGAACATATATGTCACAGATTTCCAACAAATTGAAATATGTTACTCATCTGAAGCTACTATAGATGCTTGCAAAATAAGAAACTGCGAAATTTTGTTTCGTTCAAAATAGACCGCGAAAACGACAAAATTTGAGCACACATAGCCATACAAGGACTCCATTGTTAAAGCGGGCTATGTGTATTAATGCGCCTAACGGAACTTCTTTCTTCCACTACTCAGCAATAAGCACGAATCCACTTCACATGGAATCAATGGAAGTAGATAGCAGCAGACGACAATTGAATGGCTTCTCAAGTTTCTAAACAAACTTAGTTTTTAAAAATAGATTATTACAATTAGCTAATTGCCTTCCAGTAAAAATGTGTAGAGTAATTAATTACTATTTCCTTAATTTATTATTTCATTTTATTAAGTAATTCGATAATCAAACATGGGGCTGGCTTCATGTGCAACGTCGAGTAATATGTTGCATTGGTGAGGGGGTATGTATTGCAGTGCTTTATAATTTTAAATAAAAATGGTATTCATGGATGCTTACCTCATCTTAAAAATTATTTCGAGACAAATAATTGTAAAACAAAATTAAGGTTTTATGCTTAATAACAGTGCTCTAACTGCAATTCTTTGGCGATCGCCGATAACGAATTTGCTTCCTCTCTTACCACCATGTTTGTTGAACTTTGCACAATGCTGTCGCTTTCACAATGTGCTTGCGCACAAAAAAAGTGCACTGAAAGGCTATATGGGGTTCCCTTGTAAGTATAAGAACACGTGAGGACAAACAGTACTAATTCAAAGTTTGTTACAGGAAATGATTAAAACTTATGTTAAAATAGTAAGTCTGTTACCGGCACTGGTCCATCCTCATTGTTGAGCAGTTGTTTGAGGGGTTATCTCAAGCAATTCTAAGAAGGGTATTAATTTGTGGTCACTGCAAGTGTGAAGGATTTTAAAATTCCCTCATGAGTAGTCATGCCTTTCTCTTAAAATATAATCTGATCTGCGAACGCTGAGACACCCACACTTTACGTGCTTTATACATGTGATGTGTTCTTTCATCTTAGTTATAGTTGATCTCCGAGAATTTCCGACATAAAATTTAGGGCATACAGTATAGCACATTCGACTTTGTAAAATTCCTTCTTCTCTATTGGGATTTTATCCTTCATCTTGCAAATTTTGTTCTTGAGCATGGTACTATTCCTGAAGGCTATTTTATAGTTGAAGTCATTGCAGATTTTTCTTAGTCCTAAGTTAAGGCTAGTTTATATAAATTCGCGTGCTCTCTTTGTATAAATCAACTTTCGAGGTATCGAATGAGCCAAGATTCTCGCTGAAGAAGCTGACATTGTCAACGAAATGTACATACGAGGTAATAAACTCTTGTTGTGGAATTTGATTTTCAGTTTAGTTTCTTTTTCTTTAGTTTCTTTTTTTTCCTGTGTCCACAGTTTCTGGCTGTTCACGTATTTATTGTCTTCAGCTTTGCCGAAAATTGAATCAGGAACATTTTCTTTCGATTGACAGTGCGAAAAACGATTTCTCTATTTCCGTGTTTTATAAAAATTCGCTAAAACGAACAGTTATGATTATAGCAGGGACCAAAAATTTTTGTTAATTATAAAGAGGAATTTGTTATATTGAATTTTGTTACAATAAAGATTTTTTTTTTTTAAACATTAAATCAGTTACAATTTGCCGGAACTTCAAAAATAATTCGTTATAACCGGGTTCATATAACGAGGATTCACCTGTAATACATCATTTGAATATGAAAAAGCTTCCAGACAAATGTTTACATGCTACCTAAAGTTGGGACAACATGCTTGTCAAACTGTCATATGAGTAATATCGGCCTCGGTGGCTCAGGGGTTGCATGATCGCCTCTGATGCCTGAGGACATGGGTTCGACCCCGGCCGAGGATGACGAGGATTTTTTCAGGGGGAAAGCCATTGGTCCTGTGTGATCGCTTGCCGGCTGCACTTTAAAGAACCCTTGCAAGGCAAAATCTTCGGCCCCTATAACGCCGTCCTGAAATGACCATGGCAGTTGAAAAGGACGTTAATACCAAACAAACCACCTAAACCAATCATACCAGTATTGGGAAGGAATTGAAGTTCTTCTGCCTTGTTTCAGCTTGCACCTCCCCATGAACGAGAGCTAATTGATGAAGGAAGTGGCATAAAACTTGATGTCATTTGACCTGCAATATCATAGCCAGAGCACTAGTACTATCTTATCTCGTACAGAGGGTAGATTATCGCAGAACGATAATCTGTGGTGCTTACTCCTTCGAGGGAGTTTAGCGCCATCTCAGTAACTAACGGCTGCTACGAGATGACAGTAGCAGCCGGGACCGATGGCTTAACGTGCCCTCCGAAGCACGGGGGTTCATGATGGAAGAGCTGCTAGTGGACGAACAAACTAGTGGCTATCACCAGCTGCTGACATCCAGCACTGGTCACTCAGCAAATGGGTCAGACTAATTGCCCCAACAACTGTGCCCCAAATAACCACCCCACCCGGCAGTTGCTTAACTCCATCGATCAGCGAGCCAACCATCGAGACAACCAGGCCACGGCCGTCCCCAGCGCTAGTACTAAAACCAAGCTTTCTTGTTAACACTAATGTTAAAAACTGGTTTTTTTTTTCTTTATTTTAGTTTGTTTTGTAAATTAGCTGCTTTGTTACGGGCAAAAGTAAGTTCTTTTGGAAATGATGCTCGAATAACCGTAAGATGTCTACAAGTGTTAATTAGAGCATTTGATGCCAAGTAAGTATTAGCAATTTACTCCCTTCTTTCTGGAAGGAAATCAGCAATTAATGTTAATGATTTTTTTACTTTTTTTCCCCTACAGATCCATTGTGAAAAGTTGCCCAGAGTTTGTTCGCACCTCTATGCTGACTTTCTTTAATAATGCTGCTGAAGATCTTGCTCAGGCTGTTAACAATTTGAAACAACAACGTTACAGTTACATCCGTGGAACTGCATTGAAGACGTCGTCCTCATTAAATTACATGCAGATGGTAGTTATGCCTGTCCTAACGGCATTATATGATCATCTGGCCGCTAATGAGTATGGTTCAGATCTATTACGTAAGTTGTTGATTTTAATCTTAGTCAAGTCATTTTTTCAAATAATGTTAAATTTAAAAGCATTATAAAGTTGCTCGGATACTTTTTCAGTTGAAATACCTCAATATTTTTTCATAGTACTTTTTTTTTTTATTTTATTTTGATACTTATCTATTTTGTTTGCATATTTGTTGATGTACGTTACTTTATTTCCTACTTTATTTACTTTCCAGTGGATGATCTTCAAGTTGCTTGTTATAAAATTCTCAATAGCCTTTACACCTTAGGAACAGACAGAGAATTATTCAATAACAGGTTCAATTATAAGCACTTCAAAAATCAATACAAAACTGAAAATTAATTGCTGTATTGGGTCAGTGCAAATGAAATGGTTTGAAAATTAGCAACATATTCGGACTTGAATAACTGAAAATTATGATACCTTACCCAATCAAAATAATTCCCCTATGAATCGACACATAGTTACCATCTGTTTGGCAAGGCGATCATTCCTGAAGGAAAAAAGACCTTCGGCTGGGATCTGAATAAGTCATTCGTTGTCTGTTGTGAACAGTTTTCCTGACAAAAAGTAATCCAGGTGATGAAACAAATGATGGTTCATAGAAATAAGTCTGGGGAATAGGCAGGATGAGCCAATGCTTCATAACCCAAAGCACTTAATGTCAGCATCGTTCATTTTGCAGAAGAGCACCATATCTGTTGAACAAACCCGGTTTCATATCTGTTGCATTTCTGGTGCAACTGTTGCAATTCAGGACAGTAACATTCTGCATAGACATGTATGGTATCCTGCCAAGAAACTCCAATGAATTATCCTGGCTGTAGACCACCCTACAAGGAGCAACATCTTTTTCAGGTATAGAGTAGCTTACAATACCGTCCAGAGAGCTATTCCTTTCTTAACCATTGTGCAGAACTTTTACGATTATCGTACACAATCTATTTTTCATTGCATGTTCATTCCTGGCAAGCAGAGGCATGCAGAGTTCCAAACACTTAGTCTGGAAGCTGTCGGTTGGCAGCTGTCAGTACATGAGATATTTCGATGTCCATTTTTTCTGATCTTACCAAAAGCAGCCAGACCCCAAATGACTATATTTGGTGCTATCTCTCACGTGTTAGGTTAGATTGGCTGTGCTCTCCCTAGTTTTTTATGAATGGCCCAATTCATACAGGAAGATGATGATTTAGCCACATGTGTTCCTGAAATTTGTTCTTCACACGTCTGCTACTTATTTATAGGATATATGTGATGTAATAACTCAACATCTGTGGGTTCTGTACTACACCATAGAGAGAAAGGGGCGGTCTCCTAGTCTCCAATGCTCTATTGCTCCAGACATTTCATTTTTCACCGACCCAATAAGTAGAGTATTTGTTCTAATTATAAGTATCTCTACTAATATAGTCCCTGTATTTCTTTTTCAGGAGATTCATTCAGAATGAATTAGATAGGTAAGCAATTTAGATTTTTATTGTCCTGTAATTTATATTAATGTCACTTGAAAATGAGGAGAGAAATTATATCAATATCTAGAATATCCCAAGTCCTGAGCATTCTGGATAAAAGATCCTATATCGTATTTAAGAACTGTAAAAATGAGAGACATGTTATTTTTATCTTAAATATACAGGATGAGCACAGAAACTCTCCTTGATTTCAAGTAACTATAGAATTAAAACCTATTGGAATATTTTTCACAAGGGTAACTACAGCTGCATCAACTCATAAAGTTTCATGTAGTATCGGTTTCTGTCACACAAACTTGACAAAAGCTTCTTTGTGATAATCTGGCTCAGACGAGATTCTCATTCTGATACCTACATGCTTTCCAACCTTGGATGATCTGCAGGAACACACCCCTGAAGGTATAAACTCAATACAGTAAATAAGATGGAGAGAGTGGTCGAAGCTAGATTATTGCATCAATCATCATAGAGTACCAGGAAGGGCATATTTCGATTGTGTGATACCAGTCACACCAAGTGGAAATTTGAGTTGATCCAACTCTAGCCATGAGTGTGTAAGAATATTCCAGTAAGTTATGATTATGGAAACATGTGATATGATGGTTATTGTTCAGGTGTACAGTATAACCTCCGTATAGCGAAATCAACGGAGCGGCAAAATCATTTCGCTGTATAGATATTTCGTTGCATGGAGGTGGTGTTAAAATTTGCATAATTTCGATGTATAAATTGCTGATAATTGCATTTATATATGTATATATTTTAAATTTAGTATTTATATATAAAAATTTAGTGTTTTATATTAAATTGAATGCTTCTTAACATTACGAAGAATGTTTGGATCGCGATTATTTTTTCTGAAATAATTAAAATTTGAAAGCAGAACGGGTCGAAAATAATATTGTAATACGTATTTTACGGAAAAATACCAATAGAACGTATCCATAAGTGTGTATATTAAGGGCGACGAGTGTTTTTTCATTGGCCTTGGTAAAATTACATTTCACAAAAATGTTTATGGGCTTAAACTTTCAATAAAATAAATTCATAAATTTGAACAAATATTAAAGTTTTATTATAAAAAATCTTCCAAGTTTCGAAAGCTTTTATAGTAGTTCTCATGCAGATTCTCATAGAAAATAGATTTTTAACATGCTTGCACGTTTAAACTCCTCAGCAGGCCGCCATTATTGCTGTTCAGTGCATCATGGGTAGTTTGGTGCGATAATGTTTTTCTCGAGAACTTTTCGTAATTTTGTTGATAAAATAAGCCTAATGCCATAGCCGCAGCCGACTGGGCAGAGCTTGTGACGTAAGAACTTGTTTTTAACTTCGTTCGGTGGTTGTCTGGTCATGCTAAGTGAGGGAACCAAATTTCGTAATAAAGAGCTAAAATATACCTTAAAAGTTATTGTCTGGACCGAAAAATCCTTACGTTATAGGGATAATTACGCTATAAAGATTTTGCTATATGGAGATTGAAAAAGCATTAAATCAATAGGATTTTTAATGGGACCAAAGAAAAATTTCGTTATAGAGAGAATTTCGCTATATCGACGTTCGCTCTACGGAGGTTCTACTGTATCTCAACAAAGCACAAAAGATATCAAAACAAACTTTATTTGCAACAATACTAAACCTAACACTTTTTTCTACATAATCGCCATTGTTATTGAGGGAATTACATAATGAGACACAAGTTTTCAATCCCGATGTTATACTCATCTGCCACCAATGACTGAAGCCATGAAGTTACTGCTTCTTTAAGTGGTTCATTACATTGAAAGTGTGTTCCCCTTACATAGAAGTGTGTTACTCAACTTTAGGTAAGAGTGACATCAGGGAATGAATGACTTCACTTATCAGGCATATCGCAAAACATTGTATCCTTCCACCATTAGACCGTACTATAATCGCGTAGCTTCTCGAAAGTAGAATAGTCAAATGATCCTCTTGATGCAAACTCTATCATCTTTCGTTTCTGACACATCTCTTTCACATTTTTCATGTAGGAACAAGACGCCACCATCTTACATTCAAATAATCTTGACTCAGACTGACTTTATTTTTTTTAAATTTTTTTTTTTTTTTTAATTTCTTCAAATGGCTTTCCTATCCACCAATTTTTTTACTATAGGGTGTCTAAGGTATTTGAGGACAGATTCATGTCTTGAAAGAAAACAGATATAAGTCGAGATAATAACTTTATTATTGAAACATATCATGAGCATACACAAGAAACCTTCTTGTTATATGCCTATTCAATGAATTCGCCTTCAGCTTCTATAACTGTTTCAATGCGAGATCGAAACTGTCGACATGCGCAAATCATATAGTCATGGTTCATATTGATCATTACTCGAACAACGGCAGCTTTCAATTCATCTTTGGTGTTATGGGGGTGTTCATTGACCTCTCTCTCCACAACGCTCCATACGTAGTAGTCCAATGGATTCAGGTCAGGGGAGTTAGGAGGCCAAAGAGGAGAAAATCTGAGTAGGTGGTTTTCCCGTGTTTTGTCTGGCATAAACTGATCTCTTCACATAACATACGAGTGATATCTGATGTTTTCATGTACAACATTTCTGATTGTTCCTTCTGACACATGGAGATATTTGGCAAGTGATCTCATGGATGTTCTGGGATTGTCATCGATGGCCTGCTGCACTTTCTGAATAAATTCAGGTGTTCTGATGATGTCAGAGCATGAGGCCTGTTTTTTACGCTTTGCTACTGGTGCAACATTGCCATCTTCGGTCTCCAACTCCTTCCGCACTTTGTAACGAATGATCTTGCGACCTTTAGAAATCGTGATATCTCTAAATCGCTGTGCTCTGCCTTTATTGCCATGATTACTGCATGTCTCTTCATGATCTGTGTTACTTGATGGTCAGCCATTTTGCTTTCTGGAAACGGAAAGGACATACAATTTACTATAGCGCAACAGTAGCCAAACGAAGGTGTGTCCTCAAATACCTTACGCACCCTGTATATTGAGGAGAAAAACATGAAATGTGATTGCAGAAAGAATTTTGAAATTTTTATACAGAAAATTATTCATACTGTTTCTTCATCAAACTATCAATGATAACAAAGAATAGAAAGTTGGTCTTTGAGACATTCCTATTCTACTTTCAGATGATCTTTCAGAATCCAAAATCAGAATTTCAAAAATTTTCAATTTTTTGGGGACGTACAAACACAGATAGATACAAATCTACATGTATTTTAAAACCTTGGATGATGAAATTAGGGCACACACTTACAAAACCTAATTAGATGGCAAATTATTACCAGTTTCATACCCCAAATAAAATATGCAGTTTGCAAAATAAAGAATGTAGTTATTTATCTTTTTATCCTTTATATTTTTTTTTGAATGCATTTCAGCATTCGTGGTATTGGGGAATGGATGTTTGCATTGACCTGTGCAGCCACCTAATTACTTGTTTTCTTTAATTTCATTATAGGCATCGTCCTGCATTAGGAACATGTCTTGGTGCATTTGCTAGTACATTCCCCGTTGCCTTTCTTGAACCTCATCTAAATAAACATAACCCATATTCTATTCATGGTAGATTACAAGAACATTCCTTAGAGGCACAAGGTAAGTTTCGGCAGATAAAACATCACGTTAATAATAAAGATTTTTAAATGTTAATGAGAATGTCAATTGGTTTTTGACTCAATTGAATTCGAGTCTTTTTCCAGAAATTATTTGTTTAGTAGAAACCTGGCTTTCACCCGTAATAATGCCTCCCCCACTAACAGGTTATCAGGGATTTTCTGTTTGTCGTCAAGATTGAAAAGGAGGGGGTATTATTTGTTATGTAAAGGATTCTGTTCAAGTTTTGGAAGTGCCTGAGGCTTCTTTTTGTGAAGAAGACTTAGAATTATTGACTTTAGTTCTAAATTCCAAATTTACACTATTTGTTCTTTATCGTCCACCATCAGGTAATGTACAGAATGCTTTTTCAAAAATGGAATTGGTTTTAGAAAAGTTTACAATCCCTCCATTTAAGATTAATATTATCTGTGGAGATTTTAATTTAAATCTTCTTTCTCTTGCATCATCCAATGATTTATTATTCTTTACCCTTCTTAGTTAATTTGGTTTTGAATCGGAAGATGTTGGTCCGACCAGGATTGATCCAGTTTATGGAACTTTTTCTGTTTTAGATTATATTTGGGTTAGAGGTCTGCCATTTAGTCTTTCTAAAGGAAATGTTATTATCTCGGATCATTTTCCCCTTTTCCTTTTCTTAAATTCTTCTCTGTTTTCTCAAAATTCTAATCAAGAGCTGCGTAAGCAAAATCTTATATCTCCTAATCGATTAGTGATGTTAGAAACTTTTTTTTTGTTTTAACAGATTGGCAGAGTGTTTTTCAAAATATTGTTACAGCAAATGAAGGGTGTCTCAGATTTATAGATCATATTCGAATGGGTCTAAATAGATATTCTCCAACTGTCTGTAACTCTTCAGCTGGTTATAAATGTATTAGGAACCCTTGGTTAACTAATCAACTATGGCGACAAATAAAGAAGAAAGATAAATTATTTAAAATTTATATTGCTACAAAAAGGGCTAGTGATTATGATAGATATAAAAAAAGCTCGTAATGCTTTAAAGTCCGGTATATCACGTCGAAAATACCAGTACTTCAATAATTTATTTTGGTCCTTGAAAGATAATAAAAAGGAAACTTGGAAGGTGATTACGGTTTCTAAATTTTTGAAGATTTCCCCTTTTTCAAGATTGGAGAAGGTCTCAAAGGTACAGTTGGAAGAATTTTTACACACCCTATTACCACAAGTGGTTTACCCTGGGATCCAAGTAAGATTGTTTATGATGATTATGTTGTCTCTAGTTTTTTTGGTAACCTTGCTCTCCATCTGAAGTTATAGATTGTTTAAAAAAATATAGTTCGAGCTCTTCCTTTGCAGATCTGTTGGGAACCCCCCCGATTATATGCTTATACTGTCAGAATTCATTAAGTGAACCTATTTCATGGCTTTTCAATATCTCAATTTCCACAGGTATATATCCAGAGATCCTAAAATCTGCATTTATTAATCCTCTCTATAAAGGAAAGGGTCTTACTAATTCTTTTGCAAATTATAGACCAATTTCAGTGCTATCGGTTTTGGCTAAAGTTTTAGATGGTCTGTTTTCAAGGAGTCTGACTGAAAAATTTTGTTTGTTAAGCCCTAACCAACATGGCTTTAGAGCTAAACGTGGGGTAGATACTGCTACTGAAGCTCTGCTAAATGAGACTGTAAATTCCCAATTAAAAAATTTCTTCTCAATGGTTTTTTTTTCTGGATTTTAAGAAGGCGTTTGATTCGGTTACAAAAAGTATTTTAGTTAAGAAGTTGATTCATCAATTTGGTATTCGTGGCTTGTCCCTGAATTAGATTTCATCGTTTTTGAGTGACTGAAGGTATACTTTATTCAATTATAACTTAGACTCGGTGAGTTTGATTTCTAACCAAGGCCTTCCCCAAGGATCATCTCTATCGCCAATTTTATTTTCTATGTTTATTAATGATTTTTGTAAGGCCATTTTGTGTAAAAGTTTTTTATATGCAGATGATATAGCTATTTTTATTGATGATGCCTCTATCTTAGATTTATTGGAGAAAATAAGACTGGTTCTCCAACAGGTTGCGTCTTGGTCACAAATAAATGGAATTATGTTGAATATAGAAAAATCTAAATGGCTTCAATTCATACAGAGGAATAGGATTGGCATTTTAGATCCATTCGCAGCTAAATATGGTGATGTTTCCTTAGGAAAAAGTTGAATATTTTAAATATTTGGGGTTATGGATCTCAGCGGATCTGGGATGGTCGAAACATACCCAGGAACTGGCTAAATGTTTGTCTCAACGGATTGGGATTCTATATTTAGTAAGATTTTTTCCCAGAGATATTTTGGTTTTGCTGTATTTTGCTTTAATACACTCTATGCTGTGCTTTGGAATTATTTTTTGGGGACGAGGTAATATCACAGATTTGAATTTATTGCAGAGGTTGCAACGTAGAGCACTGAAAACGGTTTTCCATCTTTCCAGTCCATCTGTTTATTTGGATATGATGATGAAGAATTATAAGATTCTCCCAATTATGGGTATTGTTATTAAATACATTGCCCTTTATTTTTTTAAATTTAAACATAAATTGGCTGTATCCACCTGTTTTGCTGATTTCATACACTTTTCTTCCTTTTACTCCACGCGCAATAAACATTTACCTATAATACCTTTAGTTATAAAAAACTATGCGAGAATGCAAATCAGATATACGGGACCAAAAGATTGGTCTTTTATTCCCCCCGGAAATTTTGAATTCTACTTCTATTTTTTTGTTTAAAAAACATTTAGTAATGTGGCTTATCTCGCTTACCCCTAGCGACCTCTCTTTTTGTTTTTCTTAATTTGTTTTGTTTGTGTTAGTTCTTTTGTTTGGTTTTCTTTTTTTTTATTTATTTTATTTATTTAATTATTTTATTTTATTTTATTTTATTTTATAAGTTTTGTTATTATGGGGGGCGGCTACCTGACAGGTTTTTCCTTTATGCCGCCCCTCATTTGGCTATGTTTGGTATTTCAGTTTATGATGAGCCATGTTGCCTTTTTTTCTTTTTGCAACTAGCTCTGAAACTATTTAAAAAAAAATAAAAAAATAAATAAAAAATATCTTATAAAACTGTAGATATTATGGCACGTTTGGAATCTTCCATGCCAACCTTGGAAGATTTAATGTCTGAAGTAGAAAGATTTGCAGAATCAGGAGGAAGCTATGATGCAGCTCCACACATTATTGATGTGGAACTCCCAATGCTTTGTAGGTAAGTATAACTTTTAAATGTATATTCAGGAAAATATTGATTTTAAAAAAATATTTTTATTATATTTAATAATTTCTTTGCTTATACATGTATTTTCCTTTTCCTATAATTAAATTAAAATTTCATTACATGGTGTACATAACGTCACTGACACATTTCAAAAATTTAATCCCTGGTACATTTCTAACAGTTGATGAATCTATATACACTGTCGTATCACTGAATTATGACCACCCGCTTAGTAATGGGAGTAGTCATCCTTCACCGCTATAACTGCTGCTAGGCGTCGTGACATGGATGCAAGAAGTGCGCGGTATGTGTCTGATGGTAAGGCAGTCCATTCCACTTGAAGCGCTATCCACAGAGCTTCGAGAGTCATAGGTGGCGGGTCCAGCTGCCGTACGTGGCGATCAAGGTGCTCCCACAGATGTTCGATTGGATTGATGTCCGGCAAATTAGCGGGCCAAGGAAGTACTCGAAAGTCAGTAGAGTATTCCTCAAACCAATCCAGAAGGAGACATGCTTTGTGGCAGGGTGCATTGTCCTGTTGGAACACACCATCGCATTGGGGGAACATTGTGTGCATGTATGGGTGCACCTGGTCCTCTATGATTGACAGATAGCCACAGGCATTCAAATTGCCCTCTAGACGAATCAGTGGACCTAACTGCTCCCAACAGAAGATCCCCCACACATGCACACAACCCCCATCGGCCTGTTTCCGGCCCACAATAGCCTCCTGCAGTCTCTTTCCATGGCATTCACAACGCATTTGCCATCGCCCGTCAATCTTATGGAGCAAAAACCTTGTCTGTGGTCCTGTGGCGGTGCTTACATGCAAAGTCTAGGCGTCGTTGATGATGATCCCTGGTCAGTGTGGGTGCAGCAACCATGCGTCAACTGTTGAATCTGGGTGCATTCAGCGGTAATGTCGGATACACGTCTGCTGGCACCACTGTTGAATCTGGTGGTCAGTTGATGGACTGTGGCTCTCCTGTCACCTTTTACGAGTCGTCGTAGGCGCTGCTCACCCCATTGGTCGATGGCTTGTGGCCCTTTACAGTGATGGCGTTGGGGCGCGATTTCTGTACCTGCTGTCCACTCTTTGTACACCTTCACTACAGCGGACCATGAACAGTTCACAAATCGTGCCGTTTCGGAGATGGTGCCACCCTTGTTGCGATAATCATCTCTTTTTGGATGTCCGTTAAATCCGGATGTTTACCCATCTTGAGGCTCATGTACCTGCCGATTGATGCACCAGCTTTAAAGCTTTCTCAGCCTGTTATGCAAATTTTCCAATGTGTAATCGTCGTTGGGGCAAACCATGCATGTGCCTTAAGGGGGTGCTGGTCATAATTCATTGATATGACAGTGTATATAAAAGTGAATATTTCTGTTTCTTTGTTTGTTTGTCCCATATGCGTTCTTATACCATTCATCTGATTGCGATGAAACTATGCTCACTTGATCTTCAAACCAAGAGGAAGGTCACTGTCTACCTGAAATTTCAAAAAATAATAATTATCCATAAAGACGAATGTTTCTTTAAATGAATGTCACTGTCCCTGTATGTTTCCGGCATGACCCAAAGGTTTTCTGATTCAAATCCAAGCTGTGGAATTTTCTTTCCTATTTTTCATCTGTATTTTGAACATCTGATGTATGGCGTAGGATAAAACCCTCACAGAACATTCATGAGTTATTCTTTAATGATTGTATCTTTGTTTGCCCCATATATGTTCTTATACCATTCATCCGATTGTGATGAAACTTTGCACACTTGACCTTCAAAGCAAGAGGAAGGTCACTGCCTACCTGAGATAATAATTATCGATAATAATCAATATTCAGATGGCAGCGCATAGTAATAGGAGGTATCTCATCAACAATACAGTATATACCATATGTTTCAAAAGTTCCCGAACTGCCCCTTCTGTATGTAGGGAAAGCCTGACCTATGACAGCAGGAGTAATGTTCGGCCAACCACTAAAATAAATTATGTGCTGAAATAAATTACATAAAATCAATTTTACATAGTGGCAAAGAGTACTTGTTGAAGGCTTCGGGCAGTCAGAATGTCGGGCATGGAATTCGTCGGCGGCATTGTGCAACGTCAAATCCCCTGTTGCGCAAAGGAGAACCATCTCTGCTCATTCTTGCATACTGTATTTCATTTGTTTGTTTTCATGCAATAAACGCTTTTTAATCTGTTACTGTACTGGTATAAGCTTAATACCGTATACCGTAGCTTTTATAAATAAAACTTCTAGTATTTTTTACTTTTATTTCACTCTCTATCCACGTATTTGCATTTATGTAAAATAAATAGCAAGATTCGTAACGACTGGGAGCATTCATTAATTGAAAAAAAGAGGTTGAGAGACAGTGGCTCTTGTCTACCAGTATACCTGGACAACAGTATGTTATGCAGGGAAAGTCATCTTCTACGTTCGGGAACTTTTGAAATACGGTGTATATGTAATAATGACCAACAGGTCAAGGCTGATGAAATTAAATAATAATAAGTATATAGCAAGCGAAAAAGGAGAACTAAAGCAACAGCACGTAAAGATAAGGTCTGAGCATGGAAAAGCCGTACATTGTTACATCATCATATGGGGTCATGTTTAATCGCATTTCTACCAATAATAAGCCCTAAATTATGACTCTGCGTGATGTTTTCACGCTCAGGCCTTAACTTTAGGTGGTGTTGACTAAAACCACAGCGAGGAATGAAGAAATGTCAGATCAGACTATCGTTTCATTTTCATTCTATTTTCTTCCACTTTTGAAACTATATATAAGGGTCGTACAAATGAAAACGAAAATTATTTATTTTATACAAAGTGTATACAAGTAATTTAAAAATACTCTCCAAATGTTTAAGGCATTTATCCCTCTGTGTAGCAAGGTGTGTAATTCCTTTATGGAAGAAGTCTTTCGGTTGCGTGTGGAACCATTCCAAAACCTCTTCCTTCACTTCATCGTCCAACTGAAACCTGTGGCCTTTCAGATGTTTCTTGAGATCTGGGAACCATTGTACACAGATTTTTCTGTCGTGCAGATGGTTCCTGATAATGGAATGAACAGTTCCACGGCTAAGGTCAGTTTTAGCAACCACGACATCGATTGTCACTCTTCTGTTTTCCTTTAAGACAGCGTCAATTTTGGCTTTGGAATCATCCGTGATGGTGCGGTTTGCTTGTCCAGATCGTTGATCATCTTACATTGATGACCGTCCCTCCGAAAACCTCTTGCTTCGTGCCCAAACACGAATTTCAGAAACTTCACATGTCAAAAAACGAATTACTGAATGTTCACATTCAGATATTGCAAAGTTTCATCAAAAAAAGAGCTTCTTTTGGGAAAATGACATTGAAATCAAATGCCACTTGATTATTTAATTTAATAGCTTACAGTTTGTGCTTTGCTTTGAATATTTCAATTTCTTGAAGAATCCGATTTTTCTTTATTTGTTTCTACCTTGAGAATAACTTTTGTGATATTAATGTTTGAAATGTGTCAGAGACTTTATGTAAGCCTGCCTGTTTGTCTTATTTTGATTTCTAAAGGAATGCTTTCCACATTTCAGTTATTTACCTTTTTGGTGGTATCAAGGACCAGATAATGTTAGCACACAAACAGGGTAAGGACATTTTGTGATGTAATAATTAAATCTTTCATTTTACGTGTATTGTTGCATTGATTTTATGATATTATGCATGATAATGTGTCTTTAATGATTAAATGCTATTTTTTTTTGCTTACATTGAAGAGTTGTGTGCAAAAAAACTATAATAATGATCTTGGTCAGGTTGGGCAATATCAGTAAGTACATTATACTGCCCTTGGTGAGTCAAAAGTTTCTTGCCCCCTTCTTATCTTGGATACAAACATACATAAGTAAATTCCACTAAAGGCAATGAATAGGAAGATAAGGGTGACCTTTCTGATGGTATACTCACACGAGGTTGATTTCAACTATGCAAATTAGGACAGATACAAATCGTATCTTCTAAACCCTAAGGCATAGACAAAAATTTCCAGGTAACCGCATACGGATTTATAGTACATGTACCTCTAATTCCACTTTTCGGATAACTTCTCTGCTGGCACGATACGTTAATTTGCAAGGGCTTTGTGGTAACATTTTCAATCATTTCCTGGTTGGCAGATAGACGTCTTATGCTTTTCTTCTTGTATAAGCAGCCCATTTCCATAAACTGTTCACCAATCTTGTCATGTTACGGCGGTGAGGTGCTTCTTTCTCAAATTTGTTTCTGAACCATAGTTACGCAGGGTTGATTCAGATAAAATGAGACGACTTTGCAGTTCTGTTACGATGGTGTAATACCATGGCGCCACCATCGGTTGTGTTCGATGTGAGAGCCACGTTGTTGGACTATCGCCCGGCACCGTAATTTCCACTGAAGTAGGCTGAGTTTGAGGGACTCCATGGGAAGTTCGTTCCACACCTGCTGACACACTTTCCATAGCCCATCAACGGTTCTTGGTCGGCGACTTCCGAGCCGTCATTTCAGGAGACCAAAACCACGGAAATCCATCGGTGATGCGTCAGGAGATTTTACAGGCACATGAGAGAAGGGAATAACTCGTATGCCCGTCTCCTGTTCCTTCTTCCTGTAGTAAGCCACAGATGACTTAGCAGTGTGGCTTGATGCCTTGTTCATGTGGATCCAAACTTTTGCGCTTTATGACGTCGCTCCAGCCCAAGATTGTCATGAATTATTCTGGAGACTGTTGCCTGTGAAATACCTTTCCTTTGGGCTATGCTGCTTTGTGTGGGGGGATTTTCTTTCAGCACTTCAGACCGGAATTCTCGCATCTCCTGAGCTGGGCGTGTTGGCTGGGGCTTGTTTCTAGTCTGCTTCTCTGCTCGTCCACGTTCATTAGATGGTCGCAATTTGTTCTTTTTGATTATTTGACCCACAGTAGCTTTGGATACCACAATACCATTTCGTTTGCATAATTCCACAATGCACGAAAGACTGAAGTTAGCGTCGGAAAGGCCAAACATATACCCTTCCCAAAATGTGATTTTGGAAGCCATGTTTCAGCACGAAATGTCCCAAATAACAGAAACAAATATATACAAAGCTAATCCCCATTAATAGTGGAGGAGTCATGCAAATCACATTTCGTCAAGGTCATACGCGGCGTTTAAAGTCGTCTCATTTTTATCTGAATCAACCCTCCGTATTGACATAGTTTTTGCATATTATTTTTACAAATTTTATTTATTTATTTTATTTTACAAATTTTTTACAACAACAATATAAAAGAAAAATCAAATAAGAAATTAAGTAATATCGTATCCAAAGAATAAAAAGGCGCCCAAATGGCCAGTGGGCCTGTCCAGTAAGCAATAAGCTTTTTCATTAGATGGTACTTCCACTTTGAATAACAGTGCCTCTAGGCACATTTTGAAAATGTGAACTTTTCAATGTTGTCAAATGAAACTTGGAGAGTTAACATGGTTTCCATGTTATTTTTTATTATTTTTTTTTTTTGTGAAATAAATTTATTACAGTAGTCATTGATCTGTTTGAAGGGCAGTCAAAAAGTTAATGGAATTCCTCAAAGATGGCGAACGAGTGATAAGAAAGCATCTCTGCTTGCAGGTGCTTGAAAGATTTCAGTGTGCTGTTTAGTTACTGTTCCGTTTGAAGTACACATGAGCATTGGTTGTTCGTCGGAATGTTGCAATTCAAACAGCATGTGAAAATCAAATTCAGAGATGCTATCGGCCCTGCAACAAGTTTACCGAGACAAGTGGCAGGGACAATGGTTTTTGCATCACGATAACATACCGAGCCACACATTGCTTGTTTGCAGCAGTTCCTCGCTAACAAATATTCCTGTCATCCCTCAGCCATTGTATTCAGCGGATCTCGCTTCCAGTGAATTTTGGTTGTTCCCAAGTCTGAAAATGGGCCTCAAGAGGACAAGAATGGTAGACGTCAAGTCGAATCTGATGGCCGAGCTCCAGAAGAGCCCACAAAAAGCCTTCCATTAATGCTTCCAAGAAAGGCAGATTCAGTGGAGCAAGTACGCGTACTCGCAAGGGTAATGTCCTACCATTAGAGTTCTATATTGTCATTTCGGGAACTTTTTGACTGCCCCTCATATTCTTTTTGCACCATTTATTTTGAATTACCCTCTATAAAAAAGTAACCTATATTTACTATTCCTCACTTGCATAGTTTCAAGAGCTATTTTTTGCAGTATAATTTTACTTTTAACTATTATAGTAGTACTAATAAGTAAGTAATGCAACTGTAAATTAAGAAAGTGTTCATAATTTTTATTTTAGAAATTTTATAACTACGGTAACAAGTGAACACATGAACAATTTACTCAAAACAGTATTAATATTTGTTAAAAACAACGTTGGATCAGAGAATGCTCCTTGGATGACCCGTATAGCCAGTAATGATTTGTTCATGTTTTTTTTTTGTTTTTTTTTGTTGTTTTTTTTCAAAAATTCAGTTACTGTAAACAGGGTGTTCCTGGTATTGTTGGTCAAAATCAGGAAGTCTATTGAGCTCGTCATAAGAGTGAAAAAATTTCCCATAAATGCTAATCCAAAAACACATTGTTCAGGAGTTATGACACAGGAGTTAATCATCATCTTCGAAGAATTATTGCTTTCAAAGTTTTGATTGTACATAGAGCTCTCTCACTGTAAGGTGAAATGGTAGAGTTCACTTTATCACGTTCAATAGGTAGTATGCAGAGTGCCTAAGTGTCCAAGGGATTGATTTAGGAATTGACTATGAAATTAGCAGTGACACACAAGGATTCGGCTGCAAAATAATATCAGTCATTAATGTTATGAGTTTTTTTTCATGGGTTTTGCATTTTAGAAATAACAGAAAACAATGTAATATTGCATACAAAAATTTTAGTTTTTTTTTGTTTTTTTTTTTATTTCTGCCACTCTTCAGTAAAAAAAAAAAAAAGAAAAATATTAAAATTGTTGTTGTCTAATTTTTCTTGTGTCATCAGCAATGGCACATCAGAATTGATTCTCTTTTATACAAAATATTATAATACTTATATCTCTAAAATTTGGATTCTATCAGAAAACAATACAAATATTTTCAAGATATTTTTATCAAAAATAAATTGATTCGTAATAAAAATATAAATGATACAAAACTTTATCAGTAAGTGGGTATTTATTCCAAATATAATAATTTAATAAATAAAGGAATGTCCAAACGCTTAAAAATTTAAAATTCCACGATTTTCAATTCATTCTTGAAAAAATTTTTGAAAGTAAAATTTTTAATTACACATTTTTATGATTAATTATAACTTATGGACATTTTGAAAAAATTTGTACTATTTTTTAATATTTTTTTCTTTGTAGTTTTGATTTTTTAATTTAAATGGAAACACATGTGATCATTTAATTTTTCTTTTTTTTAACAATTAAACATAATAGTTTGAGCGGACGTAGTTTTAATCTGCGACATCCTAAGCATTTTCTAATATGGTGTTTTCCATTAAAAGTGGAGTCCCTCAAGGTTCTCCCCTCAGCCCGCTGCTATTTAACATCTTTGTCATGGACCTGCTTTCTGTCGTTAAGGATCATAAGGTTAGAATTATTTTCTACGCTGATGATGTTAACTTGTTTCTTGATATTAATGGGTGGAGGGATTGTTTTAGACTTCAGTCCGCCTTATCATCTGTGCATCATCCTGATAAGTCAATTGTTGTTTCATGTAATCGCTCCACGGCACCTTTTATATTTGATTACCATCTTCAGAATAATGTACTTATAAGAGCCAAGTCTGTTAAAGATCTCGGAGTCATACTGTCGCATAACCTTTCGTTTAACGAGCACATGAGCTCTCTCTATTTAGACATCTCTCGTTGCCTGGGACTGATAAAAAGGGCTTCCGCTTTTTTTTCGGACTCCATATTCTGCTCAAGACTTTTATTATTCCTAAGATTATCTATTGCATCTGGATCTGGTTTGGGGGTAATTTCCAAATCCTCAACAAGATTCAGTGCAAATGCATTAGTCTTGATTCTTTTTTTAAGGAAACACAAATACATAGTGGGTTCTGCTTATTTGTCAGACTTTAGTGTTTACCGTATAATTCGCATTGTTTTATTTAATAATTTGGTTAGTATTTTTTTAAATAAAATTTTTGTGTCGTCTCTTTACCCCGAGTTTAACTTTAATACGCTTCGGAGGACGCATAGGGGATTTGTTTTAAATCCCATTACCACTTGGAAATCGTCCCTCTCTCGAGTTAATCCCATTTTTAAATTAATTAAAAATTATTTAGAAAATTATAATGACATTGACCTCTCCTTAGCTGAAGGTCTGCATTTATGTTTATTTTCGTAGGGGTTTTTTTTTTTTTTTTCTTGAATTTTTATTTTTATTTTTTTATTTTTTACTTATTTTTCTTCTTTATTTTTCACTTTTTTTTTTTTCTTTCTTTCATTATTTTCTTGTTATATGTCTTCTTCATTAACCCTATTTTGGGCCTCGGCCTGTTGGGGGCAACACAGGGCATTCTGGACTATTCCGAAGGGGCTTTCCCTGTCGTTGTTACAATTATTATTATTATTAATTAACTATTTTATCTCACAATCCCATTGCTAAAGCAACGCTCCTAATCCACAGATCTTGTGATTCAATCCATGTAGTTTGGCTATGCACCAAAGTTTTCCTGGCACGCGCATGTGCAGTAACGACCTTGTGCCGAGACACTCCCGCTAGACACTCTACATACTACCTATTGAACGTGATACAGTGAAATCTTCGATTTCACAGTAAGAGAATTCTACTAGGATATGTGGTTTTTTCCATTAATGTTTTCAACAAGCAGCTTAAACGAGTGATCTGTTAGAACAATCTGAAATCTAAAGGCTCTTGGTTATGTAACACCAATCAGTAATGTAGAGGAGTTATTTATTTATTTATTTATTTATTTATTTATTTAAGAAAAGAGTACAAAGAGTACAATAATATTCACCCAGGGCAGGTATGGCCAGAGACAGACGAGTTAGGTCCCTGAGTGGAAAAACAAAATAATGATTAAGACAAATTGAATGGAAAAAAAAAAAGACGTTACTAAGAGGAATTGGAAAGAAAAGTCTTCAGTTTGGACATAAAGGTTACAAGGGGTAAGATTACCCCATAACCTATATCCAGTGATAGAGACACTATTGTATTGAAGAATGAATAATTTTAGGACTAGGGCAGGAATCTGTGTTTCTTAAGTTGTAAAAGTGGTGAGATATAGTTTTATAAAAATTGAAAGAAGAGCTACAGAAAAATTTTCATTTAAAACTTTATAAATGAAAAGAGCAAGAAAAAAGGAATATAGATGAAAGATAGGTACTATACCTATTAAAGGAAATAAATGGGAAACATGATCCAATTTTTTTTTTTTTAACATTTAAAAGGATTCTGACAAACCATTTTTGTAAACAATGCAGTTGTAATAAGTTTTATTTCATAGTAAAACCCTTAAATTGTATGCCATATATGAATGAAGATTGTATTAGTGCGTAATATAAGAGAAGTAAAAATCTTTTTAGGCATAAAATGGAGGCGGGAAAACATACCTAAGCGATGAATTTAAAGTAGATGAAAGGTCGTTAATGTGTGTGTTCCAAAAAAGGTTGTGAGTAAGATTAATATCTAGAAATTCAACTTGTTATGCGATCGTATTTTCAACTGCTGCAAACTTTTACAGGATGAATAAAAAGCCCCAGAACAGTGTAATATCTCAAAAAATACACGTCTTATCAAAAAAAGAAAAAATATGTGTCAAATATATTTGAATGCTGTTTAATAGTGCCAAAATTAGCCCTCTGCACCCCTCATAGGGGGGCAGGGCAACTTTGAAATTTCAAATGGGAACCCCCCCGCATTATTTTTTTTTTTTTCAGATTTGGATTCTACGGAAATGATTACATTAATTTTACCCCAAAAGTTTTTATAAATCTTTTGTAGATGGCATTATAATTGCAAAAAAAGTAAAACTAGTGCAAATATCTCAAGAAGTCCCCTTCACATCAAAAAAATGTTGATTTCCGGAGACTACTTACTTTGACTGCAGAATAATGAACAAGCATTATTTCCCTTAGATCTAAAATGTTTTTTCGGAGACATTCGAATCACTTTTTTTCTTGTGATTACAGCACCATCTGCCTTAAAAAAAAAAACAATGATAAGAAATTTAAAGAATTTGAATCTACAATATAAAATAGGGGTTCCATTAAAATTTCTAAGTTGCCGTCACCCACCCCTGAAAAGGCGGTGAGGGCTAACTTTTGTATAATTAAATTTTGTAGCTTTCAAAAAATATTGGATGCTTTTTTAATTTGAAGTAGACTTCTCGAGATATTCACACTTGTTTGACTTTTTGCATTTACAGCACCATCTACAAAAGATTTTAAAAAAATTTTTGGGTAAAAATTAATGTAATTTTTTTTGTTGAATTTGAATATGCAAAATAAATGGGGGGTTCCCGTTTGAAATTTGAAAGTTGCCCCCTACCCTATCCCGTACAAGGGGTGCAGGGGGCTAATTTTTGCATCATTAAATAGCTTTCAAAAAATATTTGGCACGTATTTTTCTGAATCCAGTATTAATCTTTCAGCATGTTGTAACTCCTTAAAGATGCATTTTTGACTAAAGTTTATGGGTACTTTTTTCATCCTTATGACGAGCCCAATTCATTCCCTGAGTTTGACCAATTATTTAAGGACCACTCTGTATACAATGTGGTTATGACCATTTCTTTCATCTTACATTATTTTTAGCTATTATGAATTTATTTTTGAGATTAAAATTCCATTAATGTTTTTATCCAATTGATTTCCAGCGTTTACACAGCAAATCATTATTAACTCTTCAGAAGAATTGCTCAAGGACCCTGTTCTGCCATTGGCTACAAAAATCCGTAATCGTGTAGATCAAATTTATCATAAAGAAGAAAACTTAAAAGGGTTCCTTAAGTCAACAACAGAAGATACATCTCAAGTTGAAGCTCAGTTGCAAGAGGTATCTCATGGCAATCACATTTAAGTTTTATTTATACACTTTAATGCTTTAGTTTCTGAAAGTTTCAGTGTCTCTGTTTTAGGAATGGTTATTAATTGTTCGAGATATTTATGCATTTTACCCGCTGCTTATAAAATATGTCGATTTGCAAAGGTGAGGATATTTTCTGGTTTAAATTGATTGTTCCTTTAATATTATAATTGCGCTAACTAATAATCATTTTTAGAGCACATTGGCTTAAGCAAGGAATTAGTGAAGCTGAAGAATTATATAAATATGTTGCTGAAATTTTCAATATCTGGTCCTTTTCTCAGGTATGGTAAAAATTATTAATAATCACATTTAGCACAAGGCATCTAAGAAAGAATGCCGCTACTTTGGTTTGCTACTCCACCTAGCCAAAAAAAAAAAGTCGTACTTTTTTTTTTAATATATAGTTGGGTACCTTTCCCCTTTAATGACAGCACGCATTTGCTGTGGCATGGATTCAACAAATTTGTAGATCTCCTCTGCCAGTGGTCCAGTGATGCAGGGAGAATGGAACCTCTCCATAGGCCCTCTCCAATATATCCCAAAGGCCTTCTATAGGATTAAAATCAAGAGTCTACGAGGCTAGTTAATGTATTGAAATGACTGATCATGAGAACAGAACCATTCAGTTACAATTCAAGCTCTGTAAATCCTGTCATTGTCATCTTGAAATATTCCAGTGCCATTAGGAAAGAACTCGGCTGGTATTGTTTTATTGCTGCATAACGTTGCAGAAGCCAGACCAGCCAACAGAAGCAATCCTAGACCATCATACAAATTTCACATAATGTTAGGAGAAGGTTTTGCCAATCTCGGTCTGTACCTCAGACTTCGGCTCCGTGTCTTCCTTACTTGTTCGAGCGTTGCTGGCCGCTGGCTCCAATGACGTCTTGTGAAGTGGGACTCGTATCCAATGTTGTTGCTCATCACTGGTACGCTCCGGGCTCACCAAAGCCGATGCCACAGTGGTAGCAAGATTGTTCGTACAACTGTACCATGCTATCTTGTTTTTGACAAACTTCACAAAATTTGTCTTCTCAAAATCAGCAAAGCACTCCTGTGAATACTTATGAGCAAACACAAACATGAGCAAGCTACTTTAGCTCCCTGGCTGTGGGTGTTCCTCACATTCTGGGCATTCCTCTGTGAGAGCATTTTTTGATAGCACATTCTAACAATGAAATGAACACAGAGGGAATTTATTTTCCAGCACTTTCCTTTTATTTCGCTCAGAGGGTTTTACTTTTTCCACCCGTCTGCTCTAGCATTCCTATTTCTCATTTGTTGAGGGAAGAGTTCGCCTCGAAACTACCAGGCACTTGATCGCCCTCTCCCTAAAATATCGTGACTGAACTTTTCTTGGTGACTTAATCATGTATCAGAACAAAAGATTCCGAATTAAAGAACCAAAATTAAATATTAGTCCTGAGAATGAAATTCACAAAGAATTATTTATAATTAAAGTTTCCAAGCAGATGTGTCATCACACACATCTCTAGTGGTGAAGCTCATTTCGTCACAGCATGTTGACTATTCGATGGCGACTGTTTTGTTGGCTAGGCAGTGTATAATTCTTTATTATAAAATTAATGAAATAAAAAGAAAACATGAAGTCATCTGTGCATGTAGATTTTTACTTTTCAATTTATAACTTTTTCTGTATTTTATTTACAGTACTTCCGAAAAGAAGAAACAAATTTTATATCGCAGCATGAAATTGATAACATGACATTGATTATGCCTTCATCAAGTCGTAGAATGACCGCTATTCCTGAAAGTACAGTTCAAACAACAAGCACGAAGAAAAAGAAACGGGACCGAGATAAGAAAAGGGACAAGGATAAAGAAATAGCTGCTAGCTTAATGGTGGCATGTTTGAAACGTCTTTTACCTGTTGGTCTTAATTTATTTGCTGGTAGGGAACAGGAGTTGGTTCAACATGCGAAAGAAAAATTTTTAAAGGTATGATGGGCGATACAAACTTTTGAGCTTATTTTTATATTTTTGTTATTGTTGTCATTGTAAATCTATATACAGTCCAGCGTTCTCCCCAGAAAATTTTATCAGGTGGGCGGTAAGCTAAAATAACCAGGCAGACAAAAATTAAAAACAAAAACGAATAAAATATTATGCAGTGTTGTGCAGTTTTTCGTGTATTCTTCAGCCGGGCGGACGCCAAAATCAGCCGGGCGGCGCGCCCGTTAAAAAGGGCCTGGGGAGAACCCTGCAGTCAAACCTTACTTTAACAAACTCCTGGGGACTTAAACCAAGAAGAAGGTCACTGTCTAGATGAGATTTCGAAAGAATAATAATTATCGATAATAATCAAAATTCAAAATCTCTTCAGCTGGCATTGCATACTAATAGGAGATATCTCACCAACAATATAGAGGGTCATTTCTCCTTAACTTAGCCGATTTTGAACACCCCTCCCCAGCAATGGAATGCGCCCAAGCCTATGTAAATCAAGTGGTGTATCAGTGGGCATTCCATAAATATTTGTTCAGGAAACGAGCACACAAAATTCACGGCATGACTAGAAAAATTAATTATTTTTGAGATGGTACGCATGGGTAAGGTGGGATTTAGTGCCATACGTATCGTGCAACAATGCAAGACGGAAGGAATTTAGTTATCGAAGACTGCTGTTAACTCCTTTCTGGCTCACATGAAATTCACCCATGAAAAGCTACCTCGGAAGAGACCGCACCCCAGCTGTTCACCTGACACAGACAAAAAGATCAGGATGATGGTATCTCAGGAAAACCCTCCGACACAGAAGGCCATGGGTCAGAAGGCAGGAACATCTGCGTCAATGGTAAACTGCATAATTAAACGCAACTTAGGCCTGCGCAAGTTCCATAAAGCCAGGGTTCATGCTCTTAATGAACGTCTCATCCTTGAACTCGAAACTCTACGAAGGTTACCTTGTGGGCGAGCAATGGCAGTTTGTTGTCACGTTGGATGAAGCATGGGTTTACCTCACAGATTATAGTAAGGTTTGTGCAATTGCCTACCATTCAGCAGAAGCAAAAGGTTGGACTGATGAGTGCGCAATGTCATGAAGATTTTCCAAAAGGCTTCATGGTGGAGGCAGAGTAATGCTCACAAAGACGGTTGCAATTTCAAAAGGTGGAGAAAAACGCTAAGGTGAATGCAAATACTACCAGGAGATCAATTTTGAAACCTCTTTACATGAAGGAGATCCGGCGTTTGTGTTCATCACAAAGGAAAGCAACAAAGTTTGTGTTCATCATGATAAGGCATCCAGCCACATCGTGCGCTCAACACAGAATTTCACGGCACAAATGGAAGAAGAGACTGGCATTAGTGCACAATCCTTCTCTGCTATCCATGTCAAATCACACGACGCCTCCCTCATGGACTTTTGCCGCTTTGGCCTTCTCAGAAGGCGTCACCCCAAAACTATCGCTGCCCTTTAGAAAGTGTGCAAGGAGGTACAGAAAAAAATTCCTCTCGCCGTCCTGCAAAAAAGTCTGCTCGCATGGAAATTATACTGCTGAGATATTGCCAGGAATCAGGGGAAACACATTGAACATAATCGGTGGTGGAGAAAGGGCTTCACGTGGCAATCATCGGCCAAGTTAAAGAAAAATGTCCCTCTGTAAATTAATAAAATGTGTTACTTGTTTTTAAAATTTGAATTAATTTCTAAAAAGAAACCATACTGATGTCCCTTTTCCTATTTTTCTATTTCCAGAAAGAAATAGATAGCGTTGCTAGTGAATATGTAAAAAATCAATTATTACTACCTGAAAAAGTAAGATTAAATGTTCTCTTCTAACTTACGTTAACTTTGTTTGAAAAAAAAGTTGACAATCATGTTTATATTTTTTATGGTTTCAGATTGACCCTAGTGATTCAATGAGCTGGCAACATCAGCTTTATAGCACATTAGGTCAGAAGAAAGAGGTGATAGCAACTGGAAACTCAGTAGACCAACTAGTGGAACGAATTATTGCCATGGCTAAAGTCTTATTTGGGCTTCATATGGTAGATCATGCTTGTATACCCTTAGAATATTGCTTATTAATGTAATTTTTTAAACACAAAGACCGTTATTTAAGGCAAAATTATTAACATTTTACTATGCCTGCTTTTAATTTGTTTGCAAAAGTTTTGCCTGATTTTTTTTCCAAATGATTAAACATAATCATAGCTCAGTCAGTGTCTTCATTGAGTAAACAAATACAATTTAAGGATTTATGACTTTTTTTAAAAAAATGATGAACCAAACTAGCCTTATATTGAATATTTGACTCTTCGCAGTTTCATTCAGAACAAAACTGAAGTTTCATAACTGATGAAAATGGTAATTTCCTTGTGACTGGGATTGAGATTCTATAAGGATTAACAAGAGTTATGAAGCCGTCTCTACAGGGTGTCTCACCTAAAGTGACCCAATCGCCAACTTCTAAAATTCAAATCTGACAGAGTATTTTCAATGGAAGAGTTACTTTTATGTGTATTCTATTTCAAAAAAAAAAAAAAACAAAACCAGACACGACTTTTAAATATGGAAGTTAGTTTTGAAATGGGCAATGGAAACCCCTATTTTTAATGGTATATTCAGATTGTATCAGGTTGTTGCATATCAAATGTCGGATTTCATAAACCAGAGATAAGCCTATCAGCGACCAGCTGGCTAAAATTTGCATGTCTGCGATGATATTTAATAGCGTTTGAACCCAAGCGAAAATAGTCATGACTTCATATAAATTACGTGTGATAATGCATTACGAGTTCATATTGAATCACACTGCATCCAACGCCTCTCGAAACATCAATAGGGTATTCGGTGTAGGCACCATAAACAAACGTACTGTCCAATGTTGGTTCTGAAAATTCCAGGCGGGAGTGACGGACCTGGCAAATGAGCCACGCGGCAGACAGCCCAACGTGTTGAATGATGCTGATCTGAAGCGATCTGTGGAAGAGTACCCATCAAAAACTGTTCAGGACCTTGCAGGGGATCATGCTGTATCAGTGTTGACTGTCAGTAGACACCTTAGGACCATCGGCAAGGTGAAAAAGCAGGACAAATGGGTCCCACATGAACTTACAGAAAACCAAAAAAGAGCATCGGTTGGAGGTGTGTACGGAATTGCTTTTGCACCATGAAGAAGCGGGGATTCTTGATCGCATTGTCATCTGCGACGAGAAGTGGCTCTTATACGACAATAGGAAATGATCAGCACAGTGGCTGGATGCTGATGAACCCCCGTGACAGTTCCCTCAACCCTCATTGCATTCCAGGAAGCTCATGGTTACAGTTTGGTGGAACATCCGTACTCTCTGTACCTCTCCCCTACCGACTACCATTTTTCCAGAGCCTGGATAATTTCCTCCGGAGGAAAACATTCCCAACCCAAACAGACGTCGAAAACGCATTCCGGGAATTTATTGACTCCCGTGACGATGGATTCTATCGGAGAGGGCTCGAGAAGCTGCAATGGGGGTTATTTCGAATAGCATGTGTGAAGGTGTCCTTTCTAGAGGGCCATTAAAGATGACCTCTGCAATGCGACATTTGATATACAACGACCTGATACATAACATTTGAGAAATGTTTTACTCTTGGTGTTTTTCAATTGATCCAATCGTTTAGGAGAAAGATGCACTGAAAGTGTGGTGTTTTTGCATTGAAAGAAAAGGCAAAAATAGAAATTGATGAACAGGAACAACTACCAGACTGATCTGGAACATCCCACTTAAGACATTTTCCATCTTTTTTTTTTTTTTTTTTTTTAATTAAGTAAGAAATCATCAAGTAACTGAAAATTTTTCATACATAAATTATTCAAAGGGTCGACTTTTTTTGAACACGTTCTTCTGCCAGGCAGGAGTTTAAAAAAAACGAGCTCTGGATCTTTTCAAACGTTTTACTCGTACCGCTTAATACGTTATTTTCGTACGGTTCCTTCAGAATCGTATTAAACTGGTACTACTATATATTGTCTTCTCAGTATTGGTAAAACGCATAAGAAAATTGCAAATCAGTATACTATCACGATATCATTGCATTTGCATTGACAGGCATTCAATCTCAGGATTCTTGCATGAGTTTGCTGTTCACTATGTCAATTTGCATAAACGTATATATGGCAGTGCAAAATCATTTTTAAAATAAAGCCTTTAATATTGATATGGAATCCATAGTTTTTGATATAATACATTTTAGGTAACTATAAGTTTATATATCTTTTGCTTTCAGTTCTCAGAATAAATTATACAAATTAGAATTTATAATTTTTGTGGCATTAATTATTTGTGAGGATGTTGTTCTCTCCACTGTGTTTAATAACATAATTAAAAGAGACCTTACAGTACAACATTTTAGTTTAAAACCAACTAGTTTGGCATTTAATCCCCCCTTCATCAGGGTACACGAGAATGGGCCAACAGCCCTTACATAATGAGACAGTAAATGATATAAAAACACGATAAACATTAAATGACAATGATACAATTCATGGAGATTTCTGATTGGCTGACGTAAATAAGGGGTGACGTTAGCAAATCAGAAGGTTATAAAAAAAAAATTACACAGAAAATAATTTTTCTTTGTAATTTTTTTTTTTTTTTTTTTTTACAAGTCCCTATTTCCATTCAATTTTATCTGATTACATCACCCCGTATATTTTATACCTTCTGATTGGCTGACGTCACCCCTTATTTACGTCAGTAAATTGGAAATCTCTATGAATTGTATCATTGTCACTTAACGTTTATTGTGTTTTTATATCATTTATTGTCTCATTATGTCAGGGCTGTTAGCCCATTTCTCTTGTACCCTGATGAAGGTGGGATTAAATGCCGAAACTAGTTGGTTTTAAACTAAAATGTTGTACTGTAAGGTCTCTTTTAATTATGGCATTAATTATTTAGCTGACATTAAAAGTTAAAACAAAATCTCTAAAAAGTTAAAATTTTGTAAATTTAAATAAACATTTTATTTATTGGGTTGTTCTAAACGTCATCGTATTTTATTCCAGTGATTTTCAAGACTGTTTATTTTATTACAAAAAAAATACACAGAAACCAGTGATAGAGTGTGCTTTTTGTTCGATAATCTTCAGCCAAATTCAAAAAACTTCTTTTCTGAATTAGCGATTAACTGAACACGTATCTCTTGATAGCGTCATCTTAAGCAATTGTATTTCCACTCAAAGAACTAAACAAGTGGAAGTCTAATGGAGCAAGGACTGTCGAATGTGCTGGGTGAGGCAACATGTCCTAACCAAACTCTAACAATTTTCCATGAGACATCAACTCGTGTGTGATTTCACATTGTCATGATGGAAGACCTCTCCTTCCAATTTTTTTAAATTTTGTCTGCCTTTTCCTACAACTTTATTCACTTTCATGATTTGTTGACAATAGATGATTGAATTGATCGCAACATTCCTTAAACCCATTTTCCATTTAGCGACTTTCAGGCGTTATCCAGACTGATATGGTCTGAGTCACTGCAAACAATTGTCGCTATTACAAGACGATGGAAAAGAGGATATCGACCACTCCGATCATGTTCACGCTGTGAATTTATTACTATATCATTTCTACTTACTAGGGAACCCCCACATAGCCTAACAATGGAGTCCTTGTATGGCTATGTATGCTGAAATTTTTTCGTTTTTGCGGTTTATTTTGAAAGAAACATAATTTCGCACTCTCTTATTTTGCAAGCATCTATAGTAGCTTCAGATGAGTAACATATTTCAATTTGGTGGAAATCTGTGACATGCATGTTCAAGGGATTCCCTTGTTAGTAAATAAATGACTCACCAAAGTTTTAAAACCTGTTTATCAATAAATTCATGAGGGAAGTGTCAAGAGAACCCATGTCATCGAACACACCACCTGAATCGATGAAGACCACTACCCAGAATACATAGCGAAATAGATTGCACACAATTGGCTAGTTCTGTAAAGACGCCTGAAAAAAACGCATAAAAATCTAACCGTGCCGCATCTTGAAAAATTGCGTGACAGACTCCTAACATACACAGATGCGTGAAAATCACCAATTTGGAAAACAGTGTGATTTCCAAAAATATACCAAAAAGTCGCAGCCGCCTAACAAATGCTAAGAAGCCACTAAATTGAAAACTGGCTTTAGTAAGAGCCCAAAATATACCAGACCCTTCTAATCCCAGCACATTGAAAGCTTCGAGAGTGAGCAAAACGAGAAAACCAGTATTGACGCTGGCATTCTTTAAGGGCTTCGACATCATTAACTTTACGTAATTTTACACAACCCTGCACAGCGTTCTTTCCCTTTCAGAAAGTAAAACAAGTAAGAAATCAAGTAAAACTGGACGAAAATGCTCGTGTTGACTTTCCGTTTCTACAAAATTATAGAAAGAAGAATTTTTGATTAATCCGAACACCTTTTTTGCTGTGTCAACTTTCAAATGGATGCATGAATCTGTAGCTGCATTTAGTACATTAAATGACGTTTTGAACAACCCAATAGTTCCCCTCCCCTTTTTTATTTTAACGACTTTGTTGAATGCTTATAGCCATTCTGATATGAAAATAAGTTGATATTATTAACTGTTTCTGTCATCAG
The DNA here is from genome assembly GCA_023313115.1 of Rhysida immarginata. Classification (NCBI taxonomy): domain Eukaryota; kingdom Metazoa; phylum Arthropoda; class Chilopoda; order Scolopendromorpha; family Scolopendridae; genus Rhysida; species Rhysida immarginata. The sequence goes on along the minus strand of JAHWFO010070582.1, from coordinate 1,210,580 downwards.
ATTGATCACCCGCAAGCCCAATTGAAGGGAGTTTACCGCAGTGTTGTTTCTATCCAAAGAAAACGAGCAGTAATTGAGTGTTTTCGACAAATTTCTTTACACAGTCTACCAAGGTAATGGAAGGCAACGTCACACAAACCTTCCTTTTTGGCATGATAGATGAAATTGATTACCTTTGTTTGTAAAGTATTTCACAGATTTCCTGATTCCAGCCCCAGTACTCATCAAAATACTCCTGTTTTCAGTTTGTTATGCACGTTGGGATTTTTCATACCTTTAAAACTGTTTATCCATAAGAGACTTTCGACATCTACACAGCATTTTATTTGTACAGTGCTTTAATAAGATGTCATTTCCTGCATTCCTGAGTGAATAGATTTCAGACCCTTTATTTGTATAAAATATTAATGTTTTATTTGAAATCTTCATGTGTTTTTGTTACTAATCTGTTTATAGCACAGAGTACAGTCTATTCAGGTGGACAGGCTTACCTTTTGCTTAAATCCTGGATGAATTTTTATGCATGTAGTGTGCCTTATTTCCTTTCCTAGGCCCACAATCCCCCTCCTACTAGGTCTGCATGGAAGAAAATCTTATCATCTTCACGGAAAAGAGTTGCCTTGGCTTGCCTACGTAGTACGCCCTTGTACAGCTTGAAAAGGTATTTGTGATGGACTTTGCTTAGAAAATACAGCAAATAACTAATACTTTTGTAGATTATTTATACTGAGTTGTAACCAATACATAAGCAAGTCCAGATAATTAGTATAGCATCTACTATTGTGACTTATTATCATTAATGGATATTTGAAATGTGTACTTGTCTTTTATAATATCCATGCTGCCCAATATTGCTAAGAACAAAAGCAAAAACATAACACAGGGTCCTGATTAAGCAATAAGGCAGAGTACCGTATTTTTGCGAATATACCCTGCAAGTTATACATTTTTTTATATCCGTAGGGGGAGGGGTGTATACAAGGACACGAGTTTTACATGAATGACATGCTGAATCACACATTATCTAATATTTTCGTGAAATACGATGGCAACAATTTAAATAAATGAAGTAATCAACTCAATTATATTTCATAAAAATGTTGAGGGATATGCAGTGATGCGGGTTATACAAGGGTGCAGGTTATATTCATGAAAATACATTTATTTAATACATGATCCTGCATCTGATGTTGTTTTCCATTTGTCTCCATAAAAAAAATGAATTGAGGTTCAAGAGTATTAATATAATATTAAAAAATAACGACAACTCTGAATTCCTCTCACAGTTTCAGACATTCCTGATATTTCAGCCAGTAGCATTTCAGAAATTTCCAGATGTTTCAGCAATGAATTAAATATAATATAAAGTGCCTATAACAAATGCTTAAATATTATTTCACTATTTATTCAACTTTTGGCTTGTATGCATGCAAACTTTTCCTTATACATAAATAAAATAAGCATGTGCCAAGTTATTGTACTCATATGCTATGATTTACTAATGACAATAAATTCTAAAGAATAATATCATCTTAATTTTTATGAATCCTTAAAGTTTGAGAGAAAATAATGTATCATCAAAAAATATACATGTACAGGGTTTATCAAAAAGGTATGGCCAAACTTTCAGGAACATTCCTCACATGTGGAGGAAGAAAGTAAAGGGTCCAGAAAACGCTTTATTTCCATGTTAGAACTCATTTTTTACAATTCTTCATTAATTACATAACTCAGACAAAAGTAAAGGAGAAAGCGATGCTGGAGATGAAGAAAGTCAATGAGGAAATGATGCTGGAGATAGTGAAAGTAAAGGAGGTAGCGATGCTGGAGATGACGAAAGTAAAGGAGGAAGCGATGCTCGATCTGACAAAACTAAAGGAGAAGACGATGCTGGAGAGGAAGAAAGTAAAGGAAGAAGCGTTGCTGGAAATGACGAAAGTAAAGGAGAAAGCAATGCTGAAGATGATGAAAGTACAGAGTGATCCAAAAATCGCGCACCGAAACCAGACGACATTAAATAATACTATTTGATATAGTATTTACACAACATGTGTATATTTTTACAACAGATGTTCAAAATAGCCGAAGAAACTTTTCAACTATTACGCTATTTCTAACAATCGAATTTGGATGTGCGTGACTTTTGGATCACCCTGTAAAAGAGGAAGCATTGCTGGAGTCTCCAGCTTGGAGATGACGAAAGTCACCAAAATTTTACGAGTTTCCTCATCGTAACATTTAATTGGTTTGCCAGGAAACACAGTAGAACCTCCTGTCACGAGTAGCAGGCTTAAACATTCCATGTTCCCTAAACTCGACAATCAATTGCTTCAAACGTCTTGCTGTCAGGGCACCTTCATTGTGGAAATCGCTCCTGTTACTTCCATACATCAAATGAGCATCTGCCAGCTCTGCACTTAAAACACTTCCATGGTGAACAGTAAACAGTTGATGCTATGTGCTTGGTGCTAGTCAAGCAGTGAAGTGACTCTCATTTTAATTGAAACAAACAACACCTGCAGTGAACCTAAGAATTGCAACTACATTCTAACCAGATGTAACCAAGAGGGCATTTTGAATATTTCATGTAAGAAAGAATTTCATGTGGTATGCTGGTATGTTCTGTTCTTGGTGTTTCCCATGAGTAATGTAGTTAATGAAGAGTTGTAAAAAATAACTGTATAACATATTTTCTTCGTCTACATGTGAGGAATGTTTCCTGAAAGTTTGGCCGTGCCTGTTTGTTACACCCTATATTTTCTGCAGTCAATCTTTTGATATCAAATTACTACAAAGGAACAAAACTTCAATTGTGGAGAAATAAAGCTTGGTATACGAATTATCTCAAGCCTTTAGGGTCAAAATTTTACAAATGGTAAATAAAGCTGTTAAACTTAATTGGAGGGTCTAAGCCATATTCCTATGATTGCCAATACTCTTTTGCCTATGATAATTTAATCCAATCTAATATCTGCCTTTGTCTCTTTAGTCTGCTAATTCATTAACATTTGCAAAGCTACTGAAATGTGGTTAAATGCAAAAATAATATAGGAAGGGTACTCAAAACGTTTTTAGCCATTAACACTGCACGATCTAAGGAAGACCATTCTTTTAGCAGTTTTCAAATTACTTTCTCTCAGCTTTTATACAAAATTCCATCCTCCTGAATGCATGCATTTTACATTTATTTGCCAGTGCTTGAGCTTTAGAATTGTGCCACGAGAAAACGATGCAAAGTGGCACGTCAAATCTTGCACGCAACCATATGAAAAGAGTGGCGAAAGTAAAACAAATTTGTGGGATGTGTGCAGCATTCCTGGCTAAAAACTTTTAGAGTGCCCCTCGAGTTTCTATTCTGAATTTGCCATTCAGAGATTTTTCCTGCAAAGAATTAGAATATTGTTCTGTTGTTAAATGGATGGTTTAAGTCTATATAAGTTTACATTGAATAATTATATGTATAAGGAGCGTTTAAAAAAGAAACAAGCCATAGTCTGTAATGTGCAAACCGGTGACAGAATGGTAATATCGTTGCGTGTGTAACAAAGAATGGTTCCGACAAGAGCACAGAAGTTCACAGCCCACCGCTAGAGGGTGACGGTGGAAGTCACGTGACTATACAATGGAAGCAGAAGCAAGCATCAATCGTCCAACGGTCATTCGCGTTATATAACCAGTGAAAAAGTGAAATGGAGGCGTCAAAAGAAGATCAAAGAGGTGTTATTAGTTTTCTGACAGGGGGAACAGACATTCATCGAAGAATGTCACAAGTGTACGGTGGACACTGCATGTCCACTTGGTCAAGGCGTGGCACAAGCGATTCAGGGAAGGACAGGTGTTGTTAGCCGATGATGCATGGTCTGGAAAACCAAACAGCATTAACGATGACATCGTCCAGGCAAGCTCACCTGTGGGGTCATTCTGATCCACAACAAAGCAAGACCTCATATGGCTAACACAATCACGGCACTCTTGCAGAAATTCAAAAGTGGGAGGTTCTCGGTCATCCGCCATACAGTCCAGACCTCTCTCACGCCATTTTGGTCCCCTAAAAACGGCTCTGACGGGCAAACGATTCACCTCGGACGATGGCGTCAAGCAGTACGTGCGAAACTGGTTCACAACGCAGCCCCGGGAATTTTACGAGACAGCCATTCACCACCTTGTGTCGCAGTGGGACAAGTGCCTCAACAGCCAGTTCCAATACTTCTGACGTACAGGTACTGGTTTCTGTTCCTAGGCCTCCGGCTCGTTTCTTTTTGAATGCTCCTTATATATTAGGTTATATTTTCTTTCTTCTTTTTATTTTTATAACTTTTCAAATTATTTTAAACAATGATTTTGTGTTAATTTAGACATAAAGCTATTAATATTTTCCTACGAACTTACCGAGATGTTTGGTTACAAGATGAGAATCAAGGACAAGAAATTTTAATTGAAGATTTGACAGTATGTTGAAATTTTCTGAAGAGAATAGAAAATCCAAAAACATTTTCAATATTATATCTTTTTTAATTATTACTTTGAGTCTATTCTTAAAATATGTTATGATTGTAGCAATCATTTGAAGATGCTGAGCTGAAAAAGAAAGAGGAAGAAGAGGAAACCTCAAAACCAGATCCTCTTACACAATTGATAATTGCATTTTGCCGTAATGCAACGACAGAACACAGGTAAATTCTGAGTTTATTTAAATATTGTGTTTGTTGCATGTTTTTCAATCATTGTAATAAGACTGAATAAAATTTATTGGCCTTTAATAATAATTATTTTGATAGCTTATATGATAGCTTATATTTTTGAATTATGATTGCTTATGGTTTTCCTTTAATGTTGAAGAAAATTACCGTAGGTCATTGATAAAAAAAAATTATGAATTTAGTTTTTGAATATTAAAAAAATGTTTAAAAATGCAGTCACATTGAATGCGTGCCACCATCCATATTACAGACACCCTGTGCCACCTCTGGAGTGTTAAAAAAAAACCTGTTTGGGGCCATCCATAAATTACGTCCCCCAAATTTCATGATTTTTGGAATGCCTCCCCCCCCCCCTCCTTGTCACAGGTGGTCACATTTGTGTTACCCCCCTCCCCTCTACCGGTGTGATGTCACAAATTTTGCAATTTTAAATTTAGAAATTATTAAATTAAAACAGCACTTCCAGAATTAAATTATTCTATTAAAATCTTTTTTCATAAAATCAACAATAAATCAAACATTTTAGAAAATTTACAAAACATAACAAATCAATGAATGATCAAAATTTAATCATCTTGTGTCCATGGACTTTGAACCCATTACTTTATATTATTTATGACTGGCATAGCAGCCACTTCGTTCTCGATTTGGATAATGTTAGGAATATTCAATGTGTCAACATCTTCATCCAACCATATAGCATCGCCATCGTTTATCAAACAAAGAACTTCCCTGGCACGTGCCAAAAGTGGCCGACGTGCTGACCTAAAGGTGCAGCGAGCGTGAACTCGCGCAGCCGCCATGTGCCAAAAAGTGATGCAAACAAATTTAAACCTTATAATATTACGAGGGTTGTTCCGAAAGTAAGTTTCGTCATTTTTTTTTCACAGGGTAACTACCGTATATTGCCAAAAAGAATACAGCATGGCTTCACGAACTATACACCTTGCACTATTTTTAGACATAGTCGCCGCCGACATTCAGGCATTTGTCGTAGCGTGCAATCAGTTTGAAGAAAGAGTAGCAGCCTGTCTATTCAATCAGGCCCGAGGCTATTTGAGTACAAATCATGATGACAGACAGACGTGTACTGGCAAAGTGGTCGCATCCCATTTCACCTGTGAGGAAAAAATTCAAAGTGTCAGCCTCCGCAGGAAAGATTATGGCAACAGTGTTTTGGGACGCGAAAGGTGTGATTCTCATTGATTTCCTCCATCAAAGGACCATCAATGCGGCACGTTACTGTGACACCCTCACCAAACTCAGCTCCGCCATTCGACAAAAGAGAACAGGGCTCTTGAGTAAAGGTGTTCTGCTCTTGGGCGACAACGCAAGATCAGATAGCCTTGGTGGTGACTATGTCGAAAAACAGTGCAAGGTGTATAGTTCTTGATGTCATGGTGTATTTTTTTTTTGGCAATAAAATTTCCGTGTGAAAAAAAAAGGATGAAACTTACTTTCGGAACAACCCTCATATTACATTGATAGAGTTGGTAATATTTTAAAGTTTTTCATTAGAGTTGAAGTTTACAATTTTAATACTTTAGATTTATACATGTGTCACCCCGAAGCTCAATGTCACACTTTCTTGACCCCCCGTTCCCCCTTAACGTGTGATGTAATTTATGGATGGCCCCTTTTTGCAACATCACTTGCTTTGAAAAAGTTATTTTTGCCCTAAGTGAAAAGTTTAAAAATTAGAATGTAGAATGCATTTGGCATATATGATATATGCAATGTACACATATTTTTAAATTTAATAGAATTTTAAAATTTACTTTATACAAATTAATGAAAAATGAAAAAGTATGACTCAAATTTCAAGACTGTGGAGTAACCCATTTTCAGTGCAGGGGTACCTGATGGTATGAAAAAATATGTTGAATAAGCAGTGATTTTTTGGAACTCTTGATAAAACCTCAACAAGAAAAGGAATGCAAACTAAAGAAATATAAAATATTCACCATTTACGTTAGTAAAACATATTAATGAACACCTTAAGATTTACAGCTAGTGCTTTAGTCCCATTTGAAAAAGGTTAAGTCAAAAAAATCCTCAATAAATTTTATCAATATCTGGATTTCAAACGGATCTAAAGAAACAGATTTAAAAATTTGATTAGAAAATTATGTTCTCAACAAGAAAGTTGGCAGGTCTTTCACAATCATATGAGGAAGCATTTCAAAGAATTTCTTTCAACATGGTGCATATTAGAATGTGTTCCAAAAACCAGATTATATAGGGTGTGAGGAGTTGTGCAGAATGCTAACTGGTGGCATTCTTTTGAAAAGAATATACGGGAAAGCATTCTCAGTGTAGGCGCAGGATTGCATTCTCAGGAAGGGTTGAAATAAAGTCTTGCAGTGTTTGAATCCGTTTCTTTCTTTCTGTTAATCCCAAGAAAAACATTTGAAAGAGAAATTGTTTAATTTCCTGAGAATCTACTTAAATTTTCTGGGAAGCTTATACTTCCAGATAATTAGCATATTTAGTTTAAATGGCTTCGTCTAGTCATTCTCACAACAGTTGTTGTGTGTATGACTGCAGCTCATAAAATCTTAAAAAGGGCTTCTAGTAATCACTTTTTAAATTTAATCTGTAGAAAGAAAAAGAAACCGTGGATTTTTACATCTAATAATCGGGTTCTAGAATACATAATTTATGTCTTTGATAACATCTAAAAAAATTTTTCTTCCATAGTGAGACTTCCTCTCTTTATTTTTAGATAAATGAATTAGAATTTTTTTTTTTCATTTACTTGTAAGTTAAAATATCAGATAATAAACTTCCTTCCTCTCTGTACTTTCTTTTTGATGAATTTTTCCATTAATGGGGAAAATTAATTTTAGGCTTATCTCTTTCTTTATTAATGAAGTGGATAACTGCACAGATGAGTCTTGTACCTAAAATTTCCAATTTTACATTTTCAAACACCAGAAATATAATTTCTAGCTGTTGAAATCTTTAATAGAATTTTGATTTAATTTTTAATATAAAATTTTTTAATCCTTTTCTTAATATACTATAATTGCTTTTTTAAACCTTTGTTTCTATTTTATTTGATGGTTGATTAACGTTAGTTTTAGATTTAAAAGAAGCTAATATTTTAATTCCTTCTTATTTTTCACGAAATTCAAATCCATTTTCAAATATAAACCCGATCCTTTACTCAAATTATTCAGTATAAAAGAATCATTTTCTCTTATTTTCCCAAATCCTAATCGAATTTCATTTCAATACGTGTTAAGGTTTACACATGATTCCCGCAAGTTTTTCATGCATTTGTCGCTAAGTGGCAACCTTGTTGTTTTTGGAGCAAACTCCTCACAATCTATGATGCCACTAAATTACTGTTTATTATTAAAATGTATGCTAAATTATTCTTTTATTTTTTTTATTTGTAATAACAGTGGAGCTATGCAGGAAGATAAGTTGTACATGGCATATGCAGATATTATTGGTCGAGTAAGTAACTTTATTCAGTAAAGCTAAGAATTAAATAAGTTCCATAACAATAATGGAGCTAAGCATTATCCATGATTATGAGTACTTCCACTCACTCCCATAAAAGGACAGTCATAATTTTTTGTGCTTGTGAATTTCCAGTATGCTCCTTGTTTGTCTATATACATTCAAAAAAGAATATTCCTAGGCAGTGTTACAGTTGTTCATAGCCAACAAGGATGGCCTTTTTCAGCTGCTTACACATTACAGACAAATGCTGGGTATACGATGATAATTCAGAAATTAAGTAAATGAGCAAAAATTTAAAAATTGATGTGGAAAAGGATTTTTTTTTCAATGCTGAAGTTTTCAATGATAGTATACAGTGATAGATATGTCTCATAAGACATCATCATTGCTCAAAGGTCTATTTTCTTTGATCTTTACACTTCTGTTAGAAATATTTGGCATAGTTGCATTACTATCAGTATACAGGGTGTTCAGAAAATGAGGGATAATAAATACCTAGCATGATTCTTCACATCAAAGTAAATAAAAAGTTCCTCTTGCAAAATGTCGAAATCTCAATTTTTTTTTTTTCCTCAAAAATTGCTAGCACCATGCTTTAACAGCACTTCATGGCGTCATTATGGCATCATCAAGTGTTATTCCTTTTCATTGACAAGTAGTGACAGAGAAGATGAACTCTTCCTCATTAAAATCAAAACGTTTCATTTCTTTCTGAAATGTAATTGCATACATCAAACTTCGCATGGTGTTTAGACCCTTAAAAATTGGGTTTTCGACATTTTGCACGAGGAACTTTTTATTTACTTTGAGGTGAAGAATCATGCTAGGTACTTATTGTCCCTCATTTTATGAACACCCTGTATATGCAACTGAAAAGAAGGGAAAAAATTCTCAGAGGGTAATATGAAGCTGTCTCGTCATAGATTCTCTGTGTGTGCTTTTTTCATTAATCTGAATATATCAATGCAGTTAGTCCAATTCTGTTCTCATCAATGGTGCATACAATGTTGAGAATGCAGTTTTTCCATTCTTGCACATCTTGTGGATGCAAAATGTATTTACTTGGATTGAATGAACAAAAATTTATTTTCCTTCCTTTTAATCGTTTATGTCCACTGATGGTTTTGTTTTTCATATATCAGCTACTTGACCATGAAAACCCAAATTTCAGAGCTCACAGAAAGTTTTCATGGAGAGGGATCTTCAAATTGTATTTCACTAAATAATGGTCACAGGATAGCCAAAATGCATATTTGATTTATTAAAATCTTTATTGTGCACAAATGGCAGGGATGGGGCGAAGCGGTAAGCAAAGTAAGCATCGCATAGGGGTGCACTGTATGATAGGGTCCCAACCAAAGTTGAAAGGACACATATTTTAGAGGTGTGCATAGGTTTGAATGGGGTGCCGAAGAAGCTAGCGTTGCCACTGCTTACAAGGGGTCTGTGTTTCTTTTCCTTTGCTAGGAATTTATATCTCAGAATTATGAAAATTTCCTGCTAATTTCCATGTGATTCTGTTTCATCACCCTCTTCAGCACTCTGTAGCCTATCCCGTCCATCATAGTCGTACATCCTTAGTCCCTAGATGTTTCCACCTCATAATAACATTTATGGTCGATAGAAGTATTATCGCAGAATAGATTGACACAATAGTAAATCCAGTCACTTCACACTCAAAGTCTTTAGAGATTTCCTTCCTTATTACTGTTTCAAGCATTCATGACTTACATGACAGAAACCACTACTTCGTATTTGTCCAGATGCTTTTTGACCATGTAATACATATAAATCCAGAACTAGAAACAATATAAAATGCGTAATCAAGAAATCAGTCCTATGTACACAGCATAGCAATTTGAAATCAGGACTGATTTTTTTTTCTCGTACTTGGCACAACTGAGCAAGTTTTCTGTAGTGCAAACAACTGAGGGTATCTCCCGAACAATCAATGTGGAGTTCGTTGATTTTGAACATCATTGATGTGTGTGTGATGCGATTGAGAGTAGACAGGTGTTGAGATTGCATCGTGAATTCAACATGGAACAAAGAGTGCACCTGAGGAAGACTGCCACAGAAACATTCCAAATGTTGCAACAAGTGTGTGGGACCTCTTGTTTATCCTGTATGCGTTTATTTGAATGGCACAGACATTTTAGTGAAGGACGGAAGTCAGTTGGAGATAACATGCATCTGGGTGCAGCATGGACAGTGAGAAAATCCCAAATCAAGACTTTACTCATAGTAAGGGCATCATATAAAAGGATATGATTGTGCTTAAGGAATTTGAGCCTGCAGAACAGATAGTAATGCTGCATTTTATCTTGAATACTGAAACAATTGCTGCAGGGCATAACACGTATGAGGCCCGAGTATCGGGGGGTGGTGTCTGCTCCAAGTCACAAGGCAGTGATTGTGAAGGACTTTTTGCATCAAAAGAGAATCTGTGTGTTGGACTACCCTCTGTATTCATCAGATTTAAACTCTGTTTCTTGCCAACTGACCCCACAATTTACCTAAGCAATAATCTAATTTATTTTGTTAAGGCTCACAAATAAAGTTAACTCACTCTATTCTTTCACTCTTTATCTGTGAGCCTTAACAAAAGAAAGTAAGTTATTGCCTCAGGTAAACCGTGGGGTCGGTTGGCGAGAAACAGAGTTTAGCTCTGTGTGATTAATTTTTTGAGCGTGTGCACCACCTACTTTGCGAAAGTGGATCTGTCATTGCAAGCAAATGTGATATGGATTAGATTAGGTTATAGACATTTGCAAGCTCTTTGTTTGTAAAGCGATGCTTGCTATTGTAAATCATAGAGGGGAAATGATGCCTTTACTCCCAGACGTCATCAACTACCGTGTTTAAACGCATCATTTCCGGACACACATTCTATGATGGAAAATGCTTATTTTGATCCCCTCTCCCACCTTTATTTTGGCAGATATTTTTCGAGCACCCTGTATATGTATTTTATAAAAGATTGAAATTCAAATTATTTATTTGTTTTGATTGATAGAGTTGCAGTGGCAGTGATGAAGAAGAGGAAGAAGAAGGTGGTGAAGATGAAGGTGGAACGTCCATTCATGTATGTGTCAATTTTTATATACATTTAAACTAACAAATAACACAGATTTTTTTTATTTATTGCTTGACTATATCATATCTGCTTTTAAATGCTTAACTTTATAAGGAAAAAATTATTCGTATGATGGTAAGTGAATTAAACAAAATACATGAAATCAATTTAATGAAATTGATCCCTTACTTTGGAAAAAATTTCGTTTTAAAGGAGCAAGAAATGGAAAAACAAAAACTACTTTTTGAGCAAGCTCGTTTGGCAGATCGAGGTGTAGCTGAGATGGCTCTTTTACACATAAGTGCTTGTAAAGGTAGAGTCATTTATTTTATTGCACTTTAAATGCTTGTGTAAAGTGCATTTATTTTAATTTTCTTGCATTATTATTACCGGTAAATATAGAATTTAGATATTTGGAAAGAATTTTCAAATTTTCACTTTTTATTAATAAGAAAACATATTTTTATTATTATAAAGAAAATTTCAGAAACATTTTATCATATACACTCATATATAAGCCGGCCAGGTAGCCAAGAGGGCTAGGGCATGGCTTTCTAGTTCTCGAGTCCACCTGGTTGTGAGTTCGAATCGCGCCATGGATGTTTGTGTTTGTCCCGGGCTGCGTACAGATATAACTTGTGTAAAAGGCGCAAAATGACCTTAGTAGTGGACGCCAAAAATTCTAATAAACCAACCAACCATTCATGTATAAGCCAACCTCTGAAAAAGTGGATAAACTGTATGAATCAAGCATAAGCAGAGGCAAAAAAATTATTATACAGAACAACTATTGCAAGCAGTTTTTGTAGCGTTACACAAAATTAGGGCCTGGATTAACAAAAGCGTTGTTAGTGTCTTATCGACAACATTTCATCGTTACAGCGTTTATTATTCACAAAACCTATCACAAACGAAAACGTGTTTAATTAGCATCGTTAAATGGTGTCGTTACAGAATGTTTAAAATGGCAGAAGGCTTGCACACCAGGAAGAAAGACGCTGTATTCTAATGTTTCGATTATCGTTACATAGCATTGATGAAACATGAAGTAATCTAACATATTCAATACGGTAGATTTTCTTGGAATGTAAATTTTTTCAATTGAACAAGAAGCTCAGTTGATGTATAAATGAAGAGCACATTGGCGAACTTGTTTAATTGTCCTCCCACCCAAAAGGTATTCAGCTTCGAATAAATTTCTTTCTATCAAATTCTACTTTATCAGCATTTGATGTTTTCATAAAAATAATTTCAATTTTTGAGCACGTGATATTTTTTAGAAAGAGTTCTTTTATTATTTTTTTTTCGTAGTCATCAAGTGCAATTCCAAAGAAGTAAACTTTTGTTTTTGCTTTTGACTTTTCTTCATTTTCCTTGCTTCTGCTGTAGTCGGGATTCTTACTGGCTGTTTTCAAGCAAACACAGACATCATTTCCGTATACTGGAAATCAGACTACTGTTTCCTCGTTGTTACATTTAAGAAGGCTACCGACGCGTATTGGAATTGCATTTAAGACAAATTGTAAAACTGATAAATTTACTGATATCTTTACTATACGACGTCATTAATAAAGACGTTTTTGTGAATCCGGGCCAAAATTTATGGTAACAAATTTATGGCGTGAGAAACACCAGCAAATGGAACTTCTTCTTCATCTGACTCTCTAAAGAGCTGATAAAAATTGTCATGGATTTCATTATCAGTCTCATATTTGTTATCCACATCATCTTCGGTCTCATTTTCGTCGGCCTCACTTTCATCAAATGAATCAAACTTTTATTTTGGGTTAAAGTGCTGAAAGCTAAAGTTTTCTTGAAAGTGTTGGCAGCCATATCAAACATATGGCCGCCATAGACGTGTGCAGAAATTGGATTCACCTTATAGCCTTTTAAAGACGTCTTGTTATGCTGTGAAGAATGGATAATTCTATCTTATCGAGAATGAGTATGAAATTTATTTATGCGGTGAAAGGTTAGGTTTGTAAATTATTTGTAAACTTTGCTTATAAAAGCTATCATCAATTCTGACTCGTGCATTAGTTGAATGTGGTTTTTAGGGGTCATTTTTTGGAAAAGAAATCTCTGCTTATACACAAGAATATACTGTATATTCTGTGAATATTTTAGAAAATATGTACTAATAATCTGCTAGGATAATTATGTAATTCCATATCTATTGATAATCCTTAGTAGCTTCAATTACCTCAATATCTTCTCTGTAACATTTTTGATCAGACTAAAACTACTGATAGACACTAGTTTCATTACACATATTGTACAGGGTATATCAAAACTTTCATCTGATTTCAAAATGCTTAGCTCCACAATCACTGATCTTAGGTAAGCTATCAGCATTTCATTGGAAAGAGGGAATCATTTAGTTTTGTATTACTGCTGCAAGGTCTCCTAGGTGTAATAAGCTCCCGTCAGTTTATGTCGAGATGACGATTTCGTAGCACAACGATGAAAAGTGCGAGCCCATATCTACGGCATGGTGCAATTTTCACGGAACTTACGGAACTGAAGCCACAACAGCTGAATGCATTAGACATTCGCATTAAACATTCAGGACAACCTCGTATCTCAGATGAGTATCGAGTGGACGTGTGCGGTACAGTCGGCAGGAGTCACGTTAAACACTTATAAGCTACCATGTCAAAACTTGAGGATATTTTGAGGATTTTGCAACTTTTAACCTCATTCTATATGTTGATTTTTTTAAAAAATATAAAATTTTTATTTCGGTTAAAGACTTTTGATACACTGCGTATTGTAAATCTTTTTTGTTTGTATGTGTTCATCCTTTTTGTTAGATCTGGCCACTCTTCATGGTTATGAATTTATTACTGTATCAAGAAATGTTTAAATTTTTTTTAACAAAATAAACTTATATTCTGGTAGATTGAACCTTTCATTGTTCTCCTTCATTTTTTCATAGCCTTTTATTGTTTTGCAGGTGTTCAAAGTCCCATGGTGATGAACACTTTGCAAATGGGCATTTCAATATTACGAGGAGGCAACAAAGATATTCAAATGGTAAGTCGGTTAAAAATTTAATTATTTTTTTTTTTCCAATTCAGTTTTAGGTGTATTTTTGCTTAATTAGGAAAATCAATCTTAATCTTCTATTTCTGATCTTCAGAAAATGTTACAACATCTGAAAGACAAGAAAGATGTTGGGTTCTTTACCTCTGTCGCAGGATTAATGAATTCTTGCAGGTAGATTGACAGAAATTTTTAAATAAATAAGACATTTAATAAAATAATTGAGAAAATTCTATTTCATCTTCATTCAGTGTATTGGACTTGGATGCATTTGAGAGAAACATGAAAGCAGAAGGGTTAGGAGTTGGTTCTGAGGGTGCTGCTGGAGAAAAGAATATGCATGATGCCGACTTCACTCGAACACTCTTTAGGTTTTTACAATTGTTATGTGAAGGGCATAACTTAGGTAAGGGAGTGCTTTCATTATCTTCTTTTTATTTTTTAGATTCCTTTTCTTTTTAATGATTTTAGTTCATTAACTGATTCTGGTTTGGTAATTGTACTGTGAAACAAATATATTCCCCATCCCACTCCTACCTGTGCAGAAAATAGAGAGATATCCCAAATCTGTTGCAGGAGTCATGCATGGCTGTATGTTGGTGAACTTCTGATGGCTTGATTATGCAAATTTAGATCACATAAAATTTATCTTGAATCATAAAGGTGCATATGCATCTGGCAAGTTGAGCACAAGCATATGTAGACAACAAGCCGACACGGATCCATAGGGCGAGGCGAGTGCGCTATGAGTGCCAAGATCATTCAAAAGGAGTCAACTTTATAGCTTCAGTTAGGTCTCGCGAGCCACATGTATGCCACAATCTCGTCCCAAAACGAAGAGCAAGCCTCTTTGAGCTCTTAGGAAAAACCGACAAGAAATGGATCACTGCGAGTGAGAGTAGAGTCAAGGCAAACTCAGCTTGAGGG
This sequence comes from Rhysida immarginata, assembly GCA_023313115.1. Lineage (NCBI taxonomy): Eukaryota > Metazoa > Arthropoda > Chilopoda > Scolopendromorpha > Scolopendridae > Rhysida > Rhysida immarginata. Next base: position 1,195,358 of record JAHWFO010070582.1, on the reverse strand, counting down.
AGACTCTGCTCGTATATGCACCTTAGCAGATAAGGATCAATTTCTGATTATAAATTTGTTCCATGTTCAGTTATGAACAAAATAAAAAATTATTGATGAAAATAGAAAGAAAATTCCACAGCCTGGACTTGAATCAGGAACCTTCAGCTAAAATCACGCTGATGCTTTATTTTCATCAATAATTTAAACATCTGAGATATGCCATATGATATAACCCTCACTGACCCATCTTGAGTTATTCTACAAAAAAAAAAAAAAATACTGAATCAAAATTGGATGAATAGATCACTCAAAAATGAAACACAAGCATTTCTAGATTCATAGAATTGACATTTATGTTTCACATATAAGTAACAAAACACTTACCGATATATTTTAAAATACACAGGCTACTTAGCAAACAAAAAGCTCATTAAGGATGAGCTCAAAATGTCTTCCACCAACCCAAAACATCTGAGTGCAATATCGGACAGAAATCATAATAGCCTTTGAGAAACTCATCTTTTAATTTCCTTTGTCCTCACATGTAAATCTTGAAAATTTGAAATAACAATCTGTTTCCATTCCATTTTTTCATTATTGAGACCCTGTACAGTGGAGCCTCTGTTCACGAACTTAGTCCATTCCAGGACTCTGTACGTGAACCTTTGTTTTTCATAAACCAAGACATCTTTCCCCATTCAAATCAGTATTCATATAATTATTCCATTCCAGCAAACAAAAACAGGTTTCTTCCATTAATTTAATATGGGTGCAGTACAGTAATTAAGAATAACATAGAAGATATAAAACTAAATTGCTACTGATATTCACACGAATACAAAGTGTGTATATATAGTACAAAGTGACATTATTTATCTGCACATGCAATGGCAAGTTAGTGATGCCGCCAGTTCGTGAACCGATATATTGGTGCAGAAACTGAAACAAAATTGATGTTCGTAAACTGAGGTTTCACTATATATGTTTCCTTTATCATATTTGAGACATTGGATAAGTGACTTGACCTTTTATCTCTCTCATGGATCCCTACAAAAAAAAAATTAATCTTAATAAATAAATAAATAAATACATCTAAACCTGTTATAACGCAGTGTTTGGGATTCAAATAGCCAAATCGCGATATAAGCGGGGTCGCGTTATAAAATTTCTGCCATTTTTCTGCATTAAATTTACGCATGACAGTACAGTGCTACAATATAATAAGACCACAAAATTCATGTTTTAATTGACAATAATAAATAAATTAATTTCTAATAAATTACAAGGAAATATTATTTGATCGATACAACAGTAATTTTTTGTTCATTATATCCATTTATTCAATTCAGAGCCACCATGTTTAAACAAACTGACCATGTATAAACATGGTGGCTCTGAATTGAATAAATGGATATAATGAACAAAAAATAATTCATTATATCCATTTATTCAATTCAGAGCCACCATGTTTATACACGGTCAGTTTGTTTAAA
>JAHWFO010070582.1:1179370-1193783 GCA_023313115.1 Rhysida immarginata | reverse complement strand
TTTTTTTTTTTTTTAACAATTTCAATTAATTCTTTCAATTGTAAGATAGAAACTGAATCTACCTGTTGCATTTCGAGAAATTTAAGTCCAGTTTGTAAGCCTGCAAGTGCTTCGGCGATCTTTGGTGGCGGTTCTAGTTCTTCATCATTTATTTATTTATTTATTTATTTTATTTATTTATTTATTTAAAGTGTTAGAATACAGAGGCACCCAACCAAGACCTGTATGGTCAAAGACCGACGAGTTGGTTCTTGGCGGGCGCCGTAGTTAAAAGTATACACAAAATAAATACAAATTTTTCGGTTAGTAAATAATATGTTAGTTAAAATTATAAAAATTTAAGGCATCAACCAAAAGTAAATTACGAGGACAGTAATAATTTAAATTAGCGGAGTCTTACACAAAAATTCATAATAATCATTCAAAAATCTTACAACAAAATAATAATTGGTTAAAGGTGCTTGTTGTGGTTAAATTGAAATTTATAATTTTATCTATAAAAGAAGGTAATTGCAGCTCCATCATTGATCACATTTCAATTACATGCATTGCTTTCACCTGTAACACTTTGAATTTTATCTGCATTGCTTATGTGTTCACATCTATCCAAGCCTCATAGAGTGGCACCATTATCATTGTCAATGAACGGTTTTAATAGGCCGTGGGGGGCAGCGATGTTTCATGAAAAACGAGAGCCATGTTTGCATAGCTTTATAAGCAGGTTCACATTATAAAGGAGCGTGTTATAACTGGATTTAGGTATCCCACATTTTTGAACAGAGTTAATAACAGAAAATTGCAAAACAGTATAGTTTTTAATATTCTGCATTTATCTTTACTGCCTGTTTAAAAATCATGTTAAAATGTTGTTTTTTTCCTCTAAAGATTTCCAGAATTATTTAAGAACTCAGGCTGGCAACACAACAACAGTTAACGTTGTTATTTGCACCGTAGATTATTTGCTGCGTTTGCAGGTAAGCTTATGATTTTTGAGGACTAATCATCTAGCATTAATCATTTGATCTACCTTTTAACTATGATCAGTTTTTCTTTTCTCCCTGTCCTGATTTGCACAATAATTGACATGTGATTTTTATTATAATTGAGAAATTTGACCGAACTCGGATGTATCATTCTATTATTCTTACAAATAGTGGATATTTTTTTAAAAAATTTTATTAATAGTGAAATTTATATTTATTTAGGAGTCCATAATGGATTTCTATTGGCATTATTCTAGTAAAGAAATCATTGATCAGTCAGTAAGTATAAATAATTTACTGTACTTTAGATTACTAGATTTTCACTAGCATTCCAAACAGATGTTCAGGATAAAATTCACATCCATACATCCGATTAATTCTGTGAAATATTAACACTACCAAATAAAATACTAACCATTTAATTTAATATAACGAGCGTGGCAGAATGAACTTACCAAATTGGGAAGCTAATAAAAACCAAATCAATTAAGATATAATTAATATTTTACTATTTTTTGAAAGTACACATAATGCAGTTTTATCAACTCAAGTTGAAGCCTCCTTTATTGATACACTGGTTGAATCTTCTTGGTTGTTGCTGCCTCATTAAGAACTTTCACTATGTTGGTATACCTTAGCTTTGAGGTAGCCCCAGAGAAAAAAAATCATAGGGTGTCAAATCTGTTGAATGCGGTGGCCAACCGAGATCATTACATAAGGAGGCAACATGTCCATACATTCTCTGAGGTTCGTCCAATTTAGGTTGGCGAAAGTTCTGTAGCATTGCATATTACTGTTCACCGTAATAGTGACACCATCCTCTTCTAAAGAGTATGGACCCAGCGCACTAAATTTAAAACCGGCACGGCACACTGTCATTTTGGGATTATGGAGTGGTCATTGACGAAATTCCTGAGGGTTAGTTTCAAACAAGTATCTGAAATTTTGTTTGTTGACGGTGCCTGAAAGGTAGAAATGTGCCTCTTCTGAAAACAGCAAAGCATCTTTGGGGCGAATGTTCCAAAGAAGGTCTTGACGTTGTACGGGTTTCAAAATCTCTTTACCTCAGCTTTTGCACTGTCACAATTTTGTAGGGATGCATTTTTAGTTCTTGTTGTAGAATTCTCCGAATACTTCGGTCAGATAAAAGTAGGGCAGCTGCATGTTTTCGTGCAGAACCCTGTTGGGATTGCTCAATCAAAGCTCTCAGGGTAGCCACATTTTCCAGTCTAGTTCTGGTCCGAGGTTGGCCAGGGGGTGTCAGTTCCAATTTAGAACTTGTTTGTCTGAAGTTGGACACCCAAGTGTAAATTATTATCGAGAACATGGTCTCGTCAACCGAGCGCGACATATTTTTTCATAATATCTGGTACCCCTGCACTGAAAATGGGTTACACAGTCTTGAAATTTGATCATATGCCAATGATCTTATTTGACTTCTGTCTTGCTTTTAATATAGTAATCAGTTCATGTGTCTTACAGAAAATTTCTCGAGCATAAACTTTAAATAAGAAGGAATTTGTTTTTATAGCTTACATGTTGTGTGTATATTGAATATACTGTATATGCCAAATGCATTCTACATCTAATTTTTAAACCTTTTAATTAGGGCAAAAATAACTTTTTCAAAGCAATTGATGTTGCAAAACAAGTTTTTAATACTCTTACTGAGTTCATTCAGGTGAGAAAATTACTTACATGTTAAGCATATGACATTCACTGAGTGTAAAATACAACTTAAAATTTTTGATATGATGAATTCTTTTAAATTTAAAGGGACCATGCACATTGAATCAACAAGCTCTAGCTCACAGTCGATTGTGGGATGCTGTTGGAGGATTCATGTTCTTATTTGCTCATATGCAAGATAAATTATCAAAGGTAAAATGAAGTTTAATGAAATAATTATAATTCATATTTCAATTTATAACATTACTCTTATTTTATCCACATGTTGGTAGCATTCAAGTCAAGTTGACCTCCTGAAAGAGTTATTAAATCTTCAAAAGGATATGGTCATCATGATGTTATCTATGCTGGAAGGTAAGATAAAGCTAAGTTCACTATTGTATATTCTTAATATCTCAAGGAATTATTTCAGAGCAGACCTTGTGAAAGTGTTCAAATTCTCTGCCTGAATTCAAAAACCTGAAAAATTCCTTCAGGGGGGATGCTTATCCACAAAAAGAAATATCGAGAATTATTAACATAATTTTTATAATGCTATAGTAAAGCCACTGATTAATCTCACTACGTTATGCATATCCACCTTCAAAATAATCGGACTCTGCCAATATGCACGTCTTCTTGAAAGGCTTGTTTAGGAATCTACTTACAGACTTGCATCCAAGCTCTGAACTTCTTCTACTGAATGAAACCATCTTCCACACAACCCAGCTTGATGTCAACAGAGTAACTTGGATGAGGCAACAGCTAACGCTGCTTGGATGAGAAAAATCCATTAAGCTGGGGCATCTTGGCACATTAAAAAAAAAAAAAAACAATTGAATAGTGGAATAGCACATTTGCACAGGCCTCCCACTTTGTCATAAAATCAAAACTGGCCAAGTTTGCTATGTCACATTTCTTCTATATGAAAGAAAAATATTTGAGATATGAAATGCCAAATACGTATTTCGAAGGCTATGCCTTCTTTCTCAGCGAAAATTATAAATGGAAACTGGAGATGAGACTCCAATCATAAGGAAATGATATTTCAGAAAAAATGGAAGGAAAAATTCCACAGCCTGGATGGTTTGGATAGCAGGATAGGAGGAATTCCTAATATGCGAGCTGGATGCCCGTCTTATCATTGGGCCTCCATCTTGGCTACATGGTAGTCTTTAAGAACACCTGGTGATAGCCCAATTGGTAAAGGCAACGAGCGTGATACTCATGATTCCTGGTTCGAATCCAGGTCGTGGGATTTTTCCTTCCGTTTTTTCTGATATCATTTCCTTATGATTGGAATATCAGGTCCTTTCCTGACCAGGTCCTTCCTTCTCGTGAATGTAGTTCACAAAGTAACATGACTAATGTCCTTCAAAAAATTTGATTAATTTTGAATTTGAATTGCTACTTATCTATAGTCATTAATTGTTCACTTGACACTACACATCTGTCCCTGGTTGGCAGTTGACCGCTGTCCCCACGCCACCAATGATGTTCGTGCTCACCGCTCTCCACTGTTGCTCCTCGGTGGCCAGCCATATAATACCCCTGGCTTAACCACCTTGATATCACCGCTAGACTCCCACAGTGTACCCTCGAGTGCTTCCCACCAGGCACACGTAGCACTGAACCACCTACCGCTGACAATCCGCCGATATGTCTCTGTCCAACATCACCAGACAAATTGCACAACGTCCGATGCTGTATTGTTCTTCCGTCTTAATTGTTGTTCCCGTCTAATCTTCGTGCCGAGACAAGCCGTATGGCAATCCGCCCGACGCAGAGTCAAACTTCTGCTGAGTTGCACCTGCACGCAAATCAAACCATGTGATACGAACGAAGAACCCAAAATCCTCCCCTGCTGCTCTTTATATAGATTTCGAATTCGCAAACCACGGGAAGAGCTTTTGCCAATCAGTGCCTCAAGCCATCGCTCCTTCCGCTTGGCCACTACGTGGAGATTTTGCCTTCTGCTCGATTCCCGCCAAATGAACGGCTCTGTTGCCTAGGCAACGGTGGAATGAGCAGCCCGAGACACCCCTTCCAGCTTGTTCCCAATCGCGCCTAAAACACTGATTGATAAAATTAAAATAATTAAGCTAAAATAAGCAACCAATAAACTTTTTGTGATAGGACATGCGGGTTGAATCGATTCAGCAAGTGTGTCTCGTTTGGGAAGTCACTAAATTACAATTGTTCCTTGTGATCCTTGCAATAATCCATTTAGCCTAAAAGCAACAGAAAAATAACATAGATTTGGGCCACTGGTCCCAAATCTGTTGTGACATATAAACAATATGCCACACAATTCATAATTTTTTATGTGTGCTCATCAATTTTTCTGATGGTTTGGATAGGAGGAATTCCTGATCTGAAAGCTGGGTGCCTGTCCTATCATTGGGCCTCCATCTTGACTACCTGATGATAGCCTTGCTGTACCATGTTCACGATAGCCCAATTGGTAGAGGCACCGACGTGGTACTCGTGATTCCTGGTTCGAATCCAGGTCGTGAAATTTTAGTGGAATTTTTCCTTCCATTTATTTCCGAAAATATCATTTCATTCTCAACGATAAGATTGAGATTGACCATAAAATTGAGATTGACTTTACAATATAGATGAGAGGATTAAAAAGGAGGATCTAGGTAAATGGCTAGAATCATTCTCATTGGTTGAACTCAACAGAAGGAGTCAGTCGGGGATGTCTGAATATAAAGAATGCCATGAGAATGTTCTAGAAAAACATAAAAGAATACAAACAAAAGAAAATTCTACATAGTTTGGCAATTCTAATCCTCTTGCCTGATAAATATTTTGAGGCGTAAAAGTTTGTATTTTTAATTTTTGTATTTACTAAGATTGGTGTTTATTTGATTTCAGGTAATGTCATGAATGGAACCATTGGAAAGCAGATGGTTGACACTTTAGTTGAGTCAGCTTCAAATGTAGAGGTAATTATTTAGCATTGAGTTAAAAACTTTTGGATTTGCAGTGATATTTTAACTGCATGGTGTTTACCTTATTCTGTCACTATTTTCATGCCTTCACCACACACATACACACCTTCCTCCTTTTTCACTGTGACCAGCATGTTTGTGATTGGAGAAATGTTTTACACAAAAAAATTGTAAATGATGAATTGAATATAAAAACGGTTTCTTTAACATATAAATGAAAAAAACTGAAAAATAAGTCTTAGGAGAATTAACGACGCTTATCATTTTTACCATATAAATAAAACAAAAAACAGATCATTGGTATACATTACTGAATTTCTCTTCTTGCTATATAATCAACACCACAATTTCACATTCTAAATAACGGAATCAAAATTTGAATCTGTAAATTTGGCAAATAGTGTGGGTAGTAAAAAACTTAAGACATTGATACTTGGTAGATGTGCTAATGAGACGATATGGAAGTGATTTAAGTTTGAAAAAGAATGTCTAGTTGAAAATGTGGCACTGTACTGTGTAAACCAGAAACTCCCTTTATACCTACACTCGTTCTAACCTAACCTAAGATCATAGCAATCTTCTGTCCTTCTCCTGATGAGTTGACTGTGGAGTCTTTTGAAAGACTTGCGTAAACACCAGTATCTCACAAATGATGACCTGAAAGATCTGTTCCACCTAGCCTTCCAGAAAATCCTTCCCAAATGTGGTTTCAGATGCACAAAAGGACATGGAGGCAATAAGGCTTTGTCAAAAAAATGAAGGAACCCTTACTGATGTTTCGGATTCATGAGCAGTAATGTATGGATTGCCATATGCAAATAAAGTAGATTTAAAAGGATTTTCTGTCCACCCTCTATAAGCATTATCACATGTCAGCCATCATCACTACACCATGAGCTGTTAATTCCCCTGCTGCATTCAGGTAGTATTTGCCACCCAAAGGAGTGAAAAGAGGACATGAATTTAAAAAAATGATAAAGAAATTTCGAGGAAGCTGCTTTATGAGAACCACTGCCCCAAAGGAAGTTGTCGACAAGGCTTCTGTTGTTGTGGCTGGAAGCAGGATTAAAGCAATGTCACGTGAATCGTCTATCCCATGTGCAACAACTGAAATTTCCTGATTCGCTGCAATACCTGATTTTACCTTTCGGTTTTCGTATGGAAGTGGATATCATGTGAATGGGTCACATTCTGTGGATTGACGAGGCACATTTTGCACTGAAAAGTGCAATGAATACACAGAACTTTCTCATTTGGGGTAATGCACGAACAGCATTTGTGATTGTCTGGTGTCGATTCTTGGAATATTTTTCTTTTATCTCAGGTTACATTCGGGATGAATGTATTTTTAATCAAATAAACAAAATTCTGCCTAAAAATTAATGGGGATATGCCCCAGGGAAGAGTGCAACTATGCATATTTTAAAATTATTTAAAGAATTGTTAGGGCCTATGATAGGAATGATATATCTGTAATAGCAAAAACAGATTTATGTAACAATTGGTGTGAATTGGGTAGCTGGATGAGACATATGGCAATAGATAGAGTAAGTCTTGTTCGGTAACATATTAATACCTGAAAATCATAGCAGCAAAAAGCATTCGTGTTGAGCGCTAGGCCAAAGTGAAGTTAACATGGGAGTTTATGGAAGTTACAACAGTTTCGCTAAAAGACACAGAAAAGACACCAAAGCACAGCAGAAACATAAACGAAACCTAAGATGACTGGATATTATGCAAACACACAAATATTTGACATCAGAGGAAAGTCAATTAGAAGTACAAGGGGACTCTGATATGAAGCCATCATACAGCGTTAGATTGCTCAGATTCCAACGGAACTGCTGTGAGCAGCTGTTGATTACAATTTTACAAATGCAGCATGTAATCTATATTTCTAGTGGACATATTAAAAACCCTTAGTATCACACTTCTCTCGCATGTTTGACCTTTCTTACCTACCGGGTATCCCAAAAATGAGCGACAATTTGAAAAATCAGTTAATGAAAGACGGAAGGTGATAGAAATGTACGGTTTACTGCGTTCTGCTTAGGAAACTAGGGAATTTATTCACACCAAGTTTCAAAATTAGTTTTAAAATTCATCAACAGATGGCACTGCTGCAAATGGTGGTTATTTTGAAAATATTGCTATACAGTTTTCCCCATCAACAGATGGTGTTGCTGACTTTGCGACTAATTTTGAAATTCGGTGTAAATAAATTCCCTGGTTTCCTAAGCACACCGCATCAAATCGTATACAGGTCGAACCTCACTATAACGAATCTCAGGGGACCATAAAAAAATTTCGTTATACTGAAACTTCGTTAAAATGAGGGGAAGCTCAAATATGCTAAAAAAACTGATTAAAGCCACGTTAAGTTTAATTTACTGTACAGAAAAATATATTTGAAATTTTGTACACTGTACTTTGTCTAACAATGCACACAAAAGGTACATTGGCCCCAACTGAATTTTTTTGAGCATAGACATTGTTTAAATTAAGCTTTATCGAAAAAATTTGTGATCTTAGATTGACCTAATTTAGAAATAAACAAAAAACAAACAAAAAAGTTATCTGGAATATCATCACAGCGGTAAAGAAATTTTCGCACTTTATCGAGATAATTCATGGCAAACTGTGGGGTCACATTTTCGTCTTCTTCCTCGCCTTCTTCTTCGCTGTCAACTAGATTACATTGTTGTACAGTCACACTTGCGACAATTTCATCATCTGTTAAATCATGTGCCACCTACCTCTACATTCATATCAGCATCTACAAAGTCCTCAAACAGAATTTCATTTGAAACCCCTGTTGAAGTTGCCACAGATGGCCAGAGCTGTTCAATTTCATCATCATCATAAACTTCTTCCATTTCTGGATCTGCCCCATCCCACTTTGCAGCAGAAATCATTTCCATGGCTTGCTTTACATTTACTTTCTTCTCTAACGCTGATTCCAGATTCAGAAGGATTTATTTCAGTAGTTGCTTTCTGTATCGAGCTTTTACAGAGGGATGATATCTAGGTCCAAAGGCTGTAGTAGAGGGGTACGTTTTGGTGGGAAAAACTCAAGACGAACGTTTGAAAGTCGAGTATCGATTCAAAATTCGTTACATCGAGGTTTTGCTAAAGTGTGTGGGGGCTAGAAAATGTGTTTGTTAAAGTGAAATTTCGTTAAACTGAAATTCGTTAAAGTGAAGTTTTTTGTACATTAGATTAGTTAGGTCTAGGCGGGACCAGAAAAATAATTCGTTAGAGTGAAATTTCGTTATAGTGGGGTTCGTTATAGTGAGGTTCGACCTGTATTTCTATTGCCTTCCATGTTTTGTTTATTGATTTTTCAAATCATCGCTCATTTTTGGGACACCCAGTAGATTCTGTTCCTGTCTGTACATTCTATACCAGGGGTGGACACGCTTGAGGTCAATGAGAGCCGCATTCCGGATTTTCATATATTATAAACAGCCACATTCCGATTTTTCAGATATTATAGAGAGCCAGACAATAGTTACATAGTATTAAATACACCATCTCAAATAGCAAAATCTTAGTTACTTAGTCAATTTAATAAGATTCAGTGAAAAAGTTTCTGAAAAAAACAGGTTTAAATTTTCAATCGGAGCCTCATTTGCCCACGTCTGTTCTATACCATTCCTATATGTTGATTGCTTGTAACGAGAGACATTTTTTTGCCTGATAATAAAATCTGGGGCTAATTTTTTTTTCCCAATGCAACGCTCCTCCATATTGTTTCATTAGCATATTTACCAAGTATGAAACATGAAATTCGTATGTTCTTTACCACCTACAATTGGCCACAGTGTTAGTGCTGATTTAATTGTAACCACCTAGTATAGTTAAACTAAAGTTAAACCAACAAAATACCGTAAGTATTCTACTATATTGCGAAAAATTTTGACCTGAAAAAGCACCTAAATTTATGGGATTGCATTATACAAGAGGGAAAAATTAGCACTGCAACAACTTGCTGCATAAAGCGGATATATCCGCACAAAATTTCATTACCTTACCTGCGGAAATCTGATTCATCCCACAGGTTTTAAAAACTTCTTGGTTTGCTGCTAAAAGTGGATAATTCAATCTTCTTAGGAACCAAAATGAAATTTAATTACACAGTGAAAGGGTTAAAAGTACAAGTAAACTACTGTAACTGTATCATCTTTTTTCTTCTTCAAAATTAAATAACCTTTTATTATTTTTATTTTTTCTTAATAAACCACCATTTGTATTGTATTAAGAAACTTTTTGAAGAATTGGGCGATAATGAATTAGATTTTGAAGTTTTTTTTTAATTGTAAAAATCCAGGTTATGCATTTCTATAAGCGTAAAAAAATAGACATTTTTCTGTGTGTTCTTGCATATATTATTTCTTGTAAAAATGGGGATTGCATTAAACAAAAGGGTAAAATTTTTATTAGTTTTTTGGGCTCTGAAAGCGGGATCGCATTATACAAGAGATTGCATTATAGTAGAACACTTACGGTAATCATCAGAATTGAGGCTATGGATCTAACTTTAAAATGTATTTTTATTTATTCAATATCTTAGTTTATATTTCATGGAAATTTTGGATAAAATGAGTATAATTTAATTTAGATATTTTTCAAATGTATATTTTGTTAACGTACAGTTCTTTGAATGATGTATACAAAAATAAATTCCGGTTACACACAAAAACAGTCAAATAATTACTGGAAAATTTTCATTTAAAAAGCACGCGTAAAAGGTACTAATTTATTTTTTTTTAAGGCAGCACCTAAATACTACCCTATCAAACAGTCATGGGACAATTTTCATGAAAATGAGACATTCCTTTGCAATTTCACTGTTGCCATTCTTCCCAGCACTACATAACGGAGAGTATGCTATTATGAGATGATGCTTGCGAGAATGCTGTAAGAACGTCTCAAAGAAAAGTGCTTTCAGACTTCCAAAGAGGTACAATTGTTGGGTGCCATCTCGCAGGCAAAACTGTTAGAGCGACGACATTGGATTCTGGATCAATGGCGAATGGTTGAATGTAGTGATGAGCCCCGCTACACCATCTGGCAATCGGATGGACGGGTTTGAGTATGGTGAACGCCGGCAAACGTTATCTGCCAAGCTGTGTTGTGCCCACGGTGAAGTTCGGCGGAGGGTCGGTGAAACGCAGAGCGTTACCAAGACATTCTGGACAACGCAGCACTCCCATTTCTCTGGCAGCACTTTGGCAATGGCCCTTTTCTGTTTCAGCACGATAACGCACCTTGCCATAAAGCAAAGGCTGTAGGCACATGGTTTGATGAAAAGGGGGTTCGAGAACTTGACTGACCTGCCCAAAGCCCCAATCTGAACCCCATCGAACATCTGTGGGACGTGTTGGATTATCGATTGCCCAAAATCTGTGACCGAACTGTCCAAGACACTTATCGCAGAATGGCGAAAATTACCTGTTAAAACTTATCAAAAAACTTGTGGACAGTATGGCCCAGAGAGTAGAAGCTGTGATAGCAGCAAAAGGTGGACCAGCAAGATACTAAAATATGTATATTTTTGAGTGTTTCTGTTAAAGTGATGGTGTCCCATGACTTTTGATAGGATAGTGTATACCTGATTGTCGCATAAGAGTTTTAGTGCCATCTGTTCTGTTAACTATTTTGTTGACAGTTGTTGGTTTTGTAGTCAACCAAAAGTATGCTCTATGATTTTTGAAATATACGAGGGTTGGGGCATAAGTCATGGCAACTATTTTTTTTCTTGTAGATATGTGAACGGATCACAAACGTATATGTGTAGTGTGGACGTTCTGCAGGCATAGTGTATGCAGAACAACAGATGGCTCTGTGATAGCTGGTAGTAGTGCAGCGAGGGCTGTGAAATCAGTCAGTTGGTGAGTGTCGTGCGAGATGGAAGTAACCCGTGTTGAGCAGCGCACTTACATCAAAATAGCCGTTCTCCGAGGGAGAAATGCGATGGAATGTCACAGTGAATTAGTGGAAGCCCTTGGGAATAATGCCCTACCATACCGTACAGTAGCACGGTGGGTAGGAAAGTTTCAGCAAGGACGTGTGTCAACCATTGATGAGCAACCGTGAAGGCCTTATTGCCCTGTATACTATCGTAATAAATTAGTCTGTTACGATATTTCAGTGGTATTCATTGTCAACACATGTAGTTAATACCTTGTCCTTTCGTCTGTATATGTCATATTTTCCAACCGGACTGGTATCTTCAAGAAAAAAAATAGTTGCCAGGACTTTTGCCCCAACCCTCGTATAAAAATATCAAACCAATAGCTTGCCTCAAATTTTATGTTATCAATGAAATTTCTCCATTTTGCACATACCATTGGGTATTTCCAGCTCTTTCTATACTGCACATTAAAAAATTTGCACAATTACATTTTTTTTTTTTTTAATATTAGGCATTTAAAATGAAAAAATAAAAATTGGCCTTTTAATTCACCTATCAAATTTCTTAAAATATTATCAATCGTTTATTAAAGTTACTTTAATGTTTACATGAGCCTTCAAAATTTATTTACTTCATGCTTATTTTTTGAACTATGTATCTTTTCTTTTTTCTTTGTACTGATCAGTTTTAAAATTGCTTCCAGGTGTGACGAGTGCCTTCACTTTAGCCTCTTCTTGCTCTGCTCTTTCCTCTGTCAAAGCCTTTGTTGTATTTCCTTGGTAAAAGCACCATAAAAACTCTTGATATGATTTTGAATGTTTCTTGCATCTTTTTTAGTGGTTGCACTTATTTTCCTCTGGAGAGATGGAGGGAATGTGACCTTTTGAAGTGTGCAGTGTGACCATCTGTTGTTTCCTTTTTTTATATATTATATTCCACATATGCCTCCTCAGTATGAAGAGTGATATTTTCTAATGAGCTAATAATATTGTTTTATGATATTGATGGGATTTCACTTTACTTGTGTTTTCCTCTCACTTCTACAGTTAAGAAAATGTAATTACATTTATATGATGGAAAACGTACACTTACCTAAAAATAATAATTCTCTCCCTTAATGATATGATTAACAATAATTTTGAGATTTACAGTTTCTTTCTTGCTAGTTGTTGATGCTACTTTTTTTTTTTTTGAAATCTAAGTTGCACATTGTTTTGTTTCTAATGCACGCACTTTGATTTCAAAACTTTCCATTTTATATATGTAATATTATTTTCTTCATTAAATAACTTAAAATTGAACTTGAAATTATCTAGATGCTCCTGATGTTCTTCAACATGTTCTTGAAGCTGGAATCTCTTACTGCTTCTCCAAGTTTTAGGGTAGGGTGCAGAAACGGCTTTCTTTAAACTAAGTAATGTAGTTTCCTTGTTTTTTCTTTTCTTTGGCATGACAAAAAAAATTTAGCTCATTCTGAAGATTTTCGACATGTTTCTCAAAGTGAAGGATCTCACTTCTTCACCAATAATTAAGGTGAGAGATTGAAAGAGGCCAGGAAATAGTTGTTAAATGTCTTTTGCATAATAGATTTGATTTCAAAATGTAGATCATGTGATAATGATTAATAATGATTTTCAATAATATAAATAAATTTATTTTAAAATGATACAAAAATGATATAGAAAGGATAAAAGCTTCTTCTCCCACTGAATTTTCCTGACAGCAATATCAAGGGAATTGAATAAATTTGAAAATACACCATTAAGGAATATCATAACCAAGTAACAAGAGGCTACACTAGTCACTGTCGCATAACCATTTGAAACACTTCCAAAATTTTTGAATCCTTTTTGAAAACCCGATCCCGTTATCACTTTACCCGTTTCTCCTCTTGGTAAAGGCATGCACTGCCCCCTACTGTTTCCCCAAGCACAAAGGGTGGGGCTTCTCGAAGGTATTTCTCCGAGATAACAGCCAGGAGACTGTTGACTATTTTTCGAACAAGAGCCTCTGCCTAACTCCCGAACATGGGTGACTTTAACCTTGCCACACCTGTTGCAGTATGAATTCTCTCATTCGTCGACATCATGAGATATATGTTTGTTTGGATGCTCTTCGTTTCACTTCTCAACTGCGACCTTTTTGGTAAGGGTGACCTTAAAGTAGCAGTGCTACAACCAGTATAACTCACAGAATCCCTGAAACACCCAAACCCCTTGACCCATAAGGGGATATCTACAGAAGTTCCACTGAAAACATTAAAACAGATTCCACTGAATCAAACTCGACCATTTTCAAACTTATTAATTACTCTTTTTCATTTATTGTTCTTTCATGATACATTGTTTTAAGTTGAAAATGGATACATCGTTCTTTTTCTCTCTCCATTGTTCTTGATGCATTCCATATGTTAGCATTGAAAATTTCCCATAGCACAATATGGTATGTTCTCGACTCCGCCTGGTCATGGGTTCGAATCCGACCGTGGGCATGGATGTTTGTGTTTGTCCTGGGCTGCGTAAAGATGTAACTTGTGTAAAAGGCGCAAAATGACCTTAGTAGTTGACGCCAAAAATTCTAATAAACCAACCAACCATAATGGTATCATTAAAACGGGTACCTCCGCTTCATCTATTCTTGGTACCACTGAATCGGATTTGACCATCTTCAAATTTATTATCTACTCTTATTTATTCGTTCTTGACATTTCGTTCTTGTTTGATATATTATGTGCCATATTTTAGCATTGAAAATTTCCACTGTCACCATTAGTGGTATCATTAATACATGTATCACTGAATCAATTCGACCATCATCGAACTTACTAACTACTCTTATATATTCATGTCACGTCATTTCAAGTTGTTTGATATATTACATGCCAT
>JAHWFO010070582.1:1117205-1179360 GCA_023313115.1 Rhysida immarginata | reverse complement strand
GGTTCAGTTAACTTGGTTCCATTAATGAATTCAATTCGTTTGTGAATTAACTTTATTTTTAGAAATTAGATATTACAATATTACTACAATCTAGAATTAAGCTGCAGCAGTTATTCATAGTCAAGATTGTAAGGTAAGATGTAATGAAAAATAGAAATTTTCAGGAAGACAAAAACATTGATTTAATATAAGGTGTGTCTAAAAAGTCTAGAACAGACAGATACCTAAACCTGCAATGTGGGCTAGGAACACACGCATGTGCATTGAGAGCCATGTCGAGATTTGCCTGGTGCAGCCATTAATATAATGTGTCATTAATTCGGGTAAATGGCAGCAGAGACATGGCAACTTGGAATTTTGATGCAAGTGTATGGAATAGAAGTTC
This sequence comes from Rhysida immarginata, assembly GCA_023313115.1. Taxonomy (NCBI): domain Eukaryota; kingdom Metazoa; phylum Arthropoda; class Chilopoda; order Scolopendromorpha; family Scolopendridae; genus Rhysida; species Rhysida immarginata. The sequence continues at coordinate 1,178,975 of JAHWFO010070582.1, read as the reverse complement.
GGATAGAGTTTACAAGACTGGATTCTGTTGCATGAACAATGCCCACCAGCCAAGTGTGATTTGTGTGCGCAACTTCCTGCTTGGTGGCTTCATGGAAGTCCATATGGATATATTGTAACAGTGGTAGTGCATTGATAAGAGCAGTGCCAGTGAGAGGCATGGTCCCTGATTCGAGTCCAGGTCGTGGAATTTTTCCTTCTCATTTCTATTTGTTATTGGGAAAAGTGAGGCCAATGGCGATTATCGTATTTTCGCAAATATACCCCACGGGTTACACACTTTTTTACATCCGTGAGAAGGGGGTACGGGATATACATTTGTGTGGTTTTTACAATTTATTTTTTACATGAGTGACATGCTGAACATACATTTTTGCGAAATACGAATTCATGTTGGAAATTATGTTGTAAATTTTTATACTGCCAGTAAAATTTTTAATTGAGTTTAGTGTGTGAAATGATTAATTATATTTATTAACCTTCTGCTTTAAATAATATCCCGAAGATTTTTGAGTCCTCTATATTGGATACCTTGCGGGGTATACATGGATGCAGGTATACAGTGAATGGGACCATGAATTTTGTCCGCTAAATAGAGATATCCTTTATTTAGAGGGAAAACAAGAGTTCCTATCAAAGAGACCGGGACTTGTTAAACTGTCCCTTAATTAGAGGTGCCTTCTATTAGGAGGTGTCTGCTATGGGAGGTTTCACTGTAGAAGGGTGCAGGGTAAATTCACGAAAGTACGATACTTTGAAAGGTCAATAAAGCAAGACCTTCTGTATCTTCTGTTTTCTTTGTTTTCTGATATCATTCACTAAACTTTTTAGACACCCCTTGTAATATTGCACTTTATCGTGTTACCTGTATTATCGTGTTATCATTGTACGTATTAACGAAAAAAAGAAGAAGAAGAAATGATGACTGTGACTGTAATTGGCAATGCTATTATGAAGTCGTATGAATATGTCATTTCATAGAGGCGTTGCCAATATTGTCTTATTCTATTACTAACGGTGTTAGCTATTATTATTATTTTTAAAAAATTAATTTGTGAATGAATATGTTTTTAGGAAATGGACACAAATAAAGATGGGTTCATCACTCCAAAAGATTTTCAGAAAGCAATGGAACAACAAAAGACTTACTCAGAGTATGATCCTTTAAACGATACTGTTTAACTATGTTTTTACATTTATCTTTAACCCCTTCAGCAAGGGCACTCAGAGATATGAACAGTGCTAATTTTGTTTAATTTCTCAACCTAAAAGGCTATAACTGTATTAAATGAATTGATCCGTTTCCCTTAGAAAACTGAAAAGGAATTACGAGGGTAAGTCAATATATAGGTAAGTCGCAAAATGAAACATCTTTAAATTGCTGCAATGTGAAATTGGGCTATGAATATCGGTCGCTGCAATGATCCTTTACGCAAATGTCGGTATAGATGGCAGCACCATAGTGTAATATATACGGCACTCGTAGTCACGTTCTTATGGGGCGATGAGTCATTTGAGTGTCAAGTGGGTAAGATGGCAGGTGCTTTAACTGATTGTATCTGTGATGAACAACGGGCTGTAATTCAATTTCTGTAGGTGCAGACAAATCTGCTGAGCAAGTGCACAAGGAAATGTTACCTGTTTACGGGAAAGCCATTTATAACTGGGTGGAACATTTCAATGGTGGTTGAACCAGCATCAGTGATACCTTTCATCCAGAATTTCGCAATGAATCTAGCAGAGGAAAATGGAAGACATGATCGGTGCCAATCGACATGTTACTATCAACAAGGTGGATTTACAGTTGAATTACCCGCAGCCTACAGGTGCATGACAATCTGTAGTTTCACAAAGTGTGTGCAAAATGAGTTACTCGTAAGCTCACCGACCAGCACAAAGACACCAGAATGGGCTTCTCGTTACAATATCGCATGAGGTATGCCAGAGACGGTTGCGAATTTCTTAACCGCATCGTCACTGACAAAATCATTATTCACCAGTTTGAACTGGAAACAAAACATGCTAGTATGGAATGTTGATGGTCAACGTATTTTTAGACAGTAAAGACTTCCTACTCGTGGAATTTCTCCCTCAGTGCAGTCATTGCAGCCACGTATTACAGAACCCTGATGAAGTTATGGTTAGCCATTCGTATGAAACTCCCAGTGCTTTGCGAGATGGAGTTATTTCTATTGGGTGACAACACTTGCCTATACACAACCAGTATCACACTGGTTCGGATACAGTCCCTAGGTTGGGAATGAATGAACATCCGCTCTACAGTCCAGATTTTGCATTATTCAGCCCACTGAAGAATCAACTGGGTGGTCACCAGTTCCAGGATAAGGAGGAAATCTGTCTGGAGATTACCAGCTGGCTACGATAGCAATCACAAACCTTCAGGTAGCTATTTAAACTTTCATTTCTATGCCATTTTGCGATTCATATATTGATTTATCCTCGTATAAGAAAGAACATCCATGACATGATGTTGGGTATACATTTTTTTAGTTAGAAATATAAACAGAATATCATCCTGTTTATCTCGCATGTATATTTAAATTACTACAGGGCGATTCATGAGTTGGAAATCGATAGAACAGTAGCTAAGACAGACAGCAGAAAGAGAATCTCTCAAGTTCATGCTAGAATCTCTCAAATGGTGTACTTGTAGATTTAGCTGCTAGAAGCCAGCCTTAAGGAAAGCATGGTGTTCAAGGGTGAACACAAACCTTTCTTTGTGTTAGAATTCACAAAATGTGAGTCGGTTGTGACTGTGCGGTGAAGGTTTCGTATAAAATATCTAACAGAAGCACCTACAGACAAAAGAATTTGTGCTTGGTTCTCCCAAGTTTTAAAAGCTTGACTCACGGTGTGCCAGACAAGTTATTGGATTGGACGTGCTTCTTGAGATGACTCTCCTCTTCTTCCATGGCTTCCTATGTGATTTTTTTCTCATGAGGTTACATCACAGATCATGTGTTTACATCTACTTTGTCACATGATTTAGCCCAACTGCGAGAGATGATCTTTCATGCAGTCGCTGGCATCGACCGTCAGATGTTAGGGCAAGTGTAGCAGGAACTTGAATACAGAACTGATGTCTGTCACATCATTAAGGGTAAACATATGGAACACCTGTAAGGATGTAAAAAACTTGGAGAGACACTCTATTTGTTGATATTAATGTTTCTCCTATGTCTATCATGATTACTGTTCTATCGACTTCTAAAACTCCAGAGGGACTTATGAAACCATGTATATGGTCAATAATGCAACCTGGAATTCTTTTGAGCTTAGAGGAGGGGAAATGAATGTTTTCCATCCTGGGAAGGACAACTATCTATACTGTAAAAGTTTTTCGCTAGAAATGCTGCAGGCATCTTACAAAGACCATTCTTTTAGTACTTTTTGAAATACTCTCCCTCAGCTTCTATTCAAAGTCTCATCCTCCAGTCTTGATCAGCGATCTCCAAAATGTAGCCATGTACACTGCTTGAACATCATCGTCATTGTCGAAATAGAAACCCCTGAGCTTCCTGTTGTTTGTGGAGAAATAGGAGAGATGGGTCAGCATATTGATCTGATTTTCGTTAACGGCGACATGTGCTGGGGCATTGTCATGAAGCCACAACAAACCTCTTGTTCCGGTCTTTGGCACACAGGATGTTAAATACTACTATACTCCTATGCTCAGGATTGTCATTCGCGATCATATCCAACACAGCAGGAATGTTTTCCGGTGTAACTGCATTAACTGGCCATCCACTGCAAGGTTCTTCTTCAAGTGACCTTCTTCCCCTCCTAAACTTGTGATATTTGCCAGTGTGCGAGCTTTAGAATTGGGCAATGTGGCTTGCTCAAATCTTGCACATGACTGTATGATAGAGTGAAGTACTTGGAGAAAGTAAAACAATGTTGGTGGGATGCATGCAGCGTTTTTGGCTACAAGCGTTTAGAGTCTCCTTCATGTATAGCCCATAAAATACTTCATTCTTGGGTGTACCCTTGGTTATGATATGTTATATATTAATAATTCTTATATCTTATATTCCTACAAAAATTTAGGGAGGAAATCCAATATATAATGCAATGTTGTGATACAAACCATGATGGAAAGATTGATTACATTGAGTTTACCGAGAGATTTCATGAACCAGCAAAAGACATTGGTAAGTTGTTTTCATATAATTTTGATTTATAGTAACAATATCCAATGCATTTGTCCACAATATATTTACCCTAGTACCTGCTAACAGATTGTCTTCTCTGCTGTTAAAAGATTTCCTCATTATTACTATTGTCATTAAGTTCATGGACTGTTGTTTTTGTCGCACTATATGAAAATATCTTCACACTCTCTTACAATATCCACATCCTCTCTCAAAAAAATCGTCTTAGCTTGCTATGCACATCCGCCAATGTTTGTATAGCTACTGGGAACGCTTCTGAAAGGCAATGGTAGGCATATCACGTATGGCTGCTCTTGTGGCAGTGACATCCTCCTCAGCCATACAGGACAATTTCATGTGGGCAAAGAGAATTCAATTGCATTTGTGCATGACCAGGTGAGTAAACCGGTTGCTGTGCCAATTCCTCTTTAACAAGCAAACTGTGCAGTGGCATTGCCATGTAGCAACAGCCAATTCTTGCTGCACCAAAACTCAGGATGTCGATTGCCTAATTTTGGCAAAATTTCACGTTTGCCCTTTGCTCAAACTGCGACATTCTTAAATCCTGCCGCTTGCATTTAACTGTCCTTCAAAACAGACTGCAGTTCTGTTTACTCTGGCTCTGCTCACTTATTCGCTTGGAGTCACTCGGAGTGACACGGGTGACTCCGACTCCGTTCCTTTATTCGCTCGGAGCGAGACTCAGAGTTCACTCCCTTGACTCCTGTCTTCAAGCTGGAGTCATTGGAGTCATGAGCTAGTCCGTGTGCATTTTTGTCACCCAATATGGCGACCACCATATACCGGTAGGAAAACGAAAATGCATCTTAAACCAAATGTTTGAAATTTTTTTTTTGACATCTCGGAAGTTCCAAATGGGGAAAAAACTTTGTGAATCCATAATGTCCTACAAGTTTTTGCTTCATCAGTCGCCATTTGTCAGCTCATGTTGCATTCCCTTAACACAATGTGCTCTGATGTTCAATGACTCTGATCGAATAAGTGAACAAGAGTCGTGATCATATGACTAACTCTCATTGGAGTGAGAGAGGAACTTAAAGACATCAAGTTATGCAACCAAATTCATAAAGTTAATGACTCTAGGGGTATTACAATCTACCTTTGAACACATAGTTAACTATGGCTTTTAGGATCTTTTTATCTAAAAAATTTAAATAAATCTGATTATTACCAGAAACTATGAGGGTGAGTCAAAAACTCAATACACTTTCACCATAACATACCTTCAAGGTTCTCGTACAGCCTTTGGGGTATGCATGCTTAGAGTCTGTATGACTACGGTCACTTGTGTGAAATTTGATCCCAGTCAAGTCATTTGCTTTCTGGCTATTACTGTGTAAACATATCGCTCCGTTAGCAGTTTCCACCAAGGAGGAACAACGAGAAGTGATACGATTTCTCTGGCCGGTAGGTGTGAAAGAAGACGTTACCGCATTGATGTTAACTCGCCAGAACCATCTCTCGAACTTGCTGAATCTTGTCGTCTGCGGTTGAGATTAATGGGTGTTGTGCTCCCTCTTCATGTATCACATTCATCCAGCCACTTTTAAACTTCTCGATCACAAAATGACACTCTTACATGATAAAGAACTGTCCCCATATTACCATAAAAGTCTACAATGAATTTCATCCCTTTTCACGCTTATCAACCTGAGAAATCAGATCATTGCTCTTTGTTCCTCCTTGGTTCACACAGCTAGTGGAGTGGACATGTAATAGCTGGATGACAAATAATGCAATCAGGATCAAATTTTGCATACGTGACTGCACATCATATCAACTCTAAGCACATATGTTATGGCGAAAGTGTGGATAATTTTTAACTCTCACTCTTATTTATATTACAGTCTGTTTCATTTGAACAGCTCATATTTAATGTTTCGGTAAATGTGTATTTTAGTGTACCGAGACTCATACTAATTCAGAATTCTTTAATACTTACAGAAAATAAAGATAAAATTTATCAAAATGTTAACTCACCAGCAGGATATACTTTCAGTATAATTTCTTATCCAAATTTTGATTTATCCATCACTAAAAAGTTATCTTTATCTGGATTGCTACACTGTAAGCTGATAGCTTAAGTCTGCTACACTACAGAATTTGGGAGATGTCAACTTGAAGTGTAACGGTCCAGATAACCAACTTTTTAGCAATGGATAAATTGGAATTTGCATAAGGAATTATATTGAAAGTGTATCCTGCTAGTGCATTAACATTTTGTTAATTTTATTTTTATTTTCCATAAGTATTAACGAATCCTGAATTAGTAAGAGCCTCGGTAAACTAAAATACACATTCTCCAATGTTTCTAATATTAATGCTTTTGTTACTATTTAATAAAATCAAATTAACAATAAATTTTTTCTGTTTTAAACTCTTTAAACAGGTTTCAACTTGGCTGTTTTGTTGACAAACTTATCAGAACATATGCCAAGTGAACCAAGGTAAATCTAACCTTAGCCTGTTGTGAATAGAACATGCTTATAATAAGGGTTGCTTTTATCTTTAACCCAAATTATAACCATCTGAAAATACTGGTATTGGATTCAATAAAATCTGTTGCAGAATCTATCAAATCTTTTGAAATCATATTGAATGAATTAAAATAGTTATACGAGTTGTTCCAAAAGTAAATTTCGTCATTTATTTTTCACACCATGGCATCACGAACTATACATCTTGCACTATTTTTTGACATAGTCGCCACCTACTTTGAGACATTTGTCGTAGCGTGCAATCAGTTTGAAGAAAGAGTAGCAGCAAGTAGGAGTGCCCGAGGCTATCTGATCTTGTGTGAGCCTTGCTGCGTGTGGTTTTGTGTTGTCGTTCAAGAGCACAACACCTTCACTCAAGAGCCTGGGTGTCTTTTGTCAAATGGTGGACCTGAGTTTGGTTGAGGGTGTCGCAATAGCATGCAGCATTGATGGTCCTTTGATGGAGGAAATCAATGAGAATCACACCTTTCGGTTGCCATTATCTTTACTGTGGAGGGTGACACTTTGAATTTTTTCCTCACTGGTAAACTGGGATGCGACCGCGTTGTCAGGACATGTCTGCCTGCCATCGTGATTTGTACTCGAATAGTCTCGGGTACACTTGTCTGCTGCTACTCTTTCTTCAAACTGATTGTATGCTACTACAAATGTCTCAATGTCGGTGGCGACAATGTCGAAAAATAGTGCAAGGTGTATAGTTCATGATGACATGCTATATATATATATTTTTTTTTTGGCAATAAAGTTTCCGTGTGAAAAAAAAATGACGAAACTTACTTTCGGAACAACCCTTGTATTATTTATTACATTAACCTATTTTCACTCAGCATGGCTTTTTCATTGAATCTATAACTTTGTTATGTAAAGATCATAGTTTTTGCCTAATTTACTAAGCATTTAAATTTGATATACAGGACCAGTCAAAATGATGGACCTGATTTCAGACATTTATTCTCTGAGGGTCGATTGAAAAGTAATGCCTCCATGGCTATAACTTTTATTTGGTAACTGATTTTCAAAATTCTTTTTGCGATACAGTCTCCATCTCTTTCCACACACTGGCGCCATCATGTGACAAGTCGGGTGAACCTGTCGAAGAAGAATTCCGACTTTTTTTGCACTTTTTCACAGACTTTGCACCTTGCGACTTTCACCGCTTCCCAAACATGAAAGAGCACCTTAAATGACACGAGTTTTGTTCTGACAACGTGGTGAAATTCAATCCTGGTGTCGACAACAACCCTTGACACGATGAATTCTTCTCCAACAGATTCACCCGACTAGTCACGTTTTGGCGCAAGTGCATGGAAAGGGATGAGGACTATGTCGAAAAGTAAATAGTGTATTTTATAGAGAAATAATGCATTAATCAAGAAAGAATTTGAAAATGGTTTACCAAATAAAAAAGTTACAGCCATGGAGGCATTACTTTTTGATCATCCCTCATATGATTTCTAATGAATGTATCGTAATGTGAGACATGTGCTTCGAAAGGTTAACTTTCTCAGTTTAGTTTTCATGCAGCGTTTTCACTTTCTAACGCTAAGGGTCAGCAGCGAGTGGTTAAAAAAAATGGCGTTGACTGGAGAACAGAGATTGTTCAGTGTGCTTGACTATCATGTAAACAATTCTTGATTAGTGTTGAACGTCATTTCCATACCAAATATCAGAGAGACCCGCATCACCGCGACGTGTTACTAAAGGTTTGGCATAAGCTAGATTAACGGCTTGATGTGTACGCAAGGTGCTCACATAGAACACCTTCAATGTGTTTGAAGTAAACTTTGAACGTTTACCTTTCATGGCACATGTATCACAAAACCACGTGTTCATTAGATTTCACAGAGTAAACTTCTGAAATCGGGTCCTGTATATTCATTTTGACTTGCCCTGTATATTCAGTCATCTTCTCTCTCTGATTATTTAGTAAACTTTCTTTTGCTTTTATTTTATTTCTAGGTTGGCACGGTTTTTGGAAAGTGCTGGTAGTGTTTTGAATTACTTTGAACCTTACCTTGGCCGCATTGAAATCATGGGTAAATAATGTAAATTTTAAATTCAATCCAGAGGTGGATTAAGGAATGGACATCCGAAGCACTTTTTTTTAGGAACCCTTTGTCAATTGCAATATGTCGGTTGCTTAAGTTTCAAGGCTTCTTAATACAATTTGCCTGAATCCCATAAAAAACTTAATCCAACCCTGCTCAATTATAACATTAAATAAGTTACTTAAAATGATAGTGTTTGTTGCTAATGCTTCTGTCAACTGATTTTTTAGGAAGTAGCAAGCGAATTGAGCGGGTTTACTTTGAGATTAAAGAGTCGAACATTGAACAGTGGGAGAAACCACAAATTAAAGTGAGTACAGGAATAACTGCTTGATTTTCTTTTTAAGTTAATTTTGTTTTATGCTTGTGCGTTTGGTCTCCAACATTCATAGCGATATTGTAATATGCTAGTAACATTTTTTAATCTTCAACTTCATATACGAAGTGTATTTCAAAAGTAAGCACCAGTCAGTTATAAAATGAGAACAAATGAAACCAGAATGATTTTTCCACCATGTTGGGAGATTCAATCAGAGCACATTCAATTGGGAGATTCAATCAGATCACGCTGCTTGTAATGTGCATCACTGACATTTAAACACTCTCTATTGTGCTGTTAACTGGTAATGTGGTGTAAACATTTAAATCACAACAGAGGCGGAAGAGTCAAAGTAGGACTCCTCAAAATTCCACCATTTGTTGGTGCATTATTTTTGAATATTCCTTGTAATTCTTCATTAAAAATGATTCTCTTATTATTATTATTGCTCTAAATATGATTATGCCATTTGTTCCTTTTTTCTTTTTTACAGGAATCAAAACGAGCCTTCTTTTACAGCATTGTAACAGAAGGTGGTGACAAAGAAAAACTAGAAGCCTTTGTGAATTTCTGTGAAGATGCTATTTTTGAGGTAAATTTTTGAAATGCACACAGTATTTAGCATTATAACGAGTAACGGAATACATTACTATAATGAGCGTTTTCTATTCTTGTGCATTAGATGCAGCATGCAAGCAGTATGTCTGCAGAAGAAGGCGATGACATGCCGATAAACAGAGCAGCAGCCTTCAAATATCCAACAGGGGATATGGAACAACCTCAGTAAATCAATGCTTGACGTTAATTTATGAAGGCATTTTGAAAAGTTTGCCTCTTAGATGATTTCTTAAGCAATTTGTGAGATACTGACCTGAGCTCTGCATTTGAAGAAAGCTTGGATTGTCCTCTACCAGAATGTCTTATTTTCAACATAGTCATCATAGCTGTCCAGACACTTGTACCAACATTGGACAAGTTTTTTCATCCCGTCAGCAAAAAAATTGAGCTTCTCTTGCTGCACACGGATACACAATTGCTTTTACCTCTTCATCACTGTAAACAGCACTCCAGAAGATTGGTCTAACTGCAATCTGTCTAAATACCGATTGGTCTAAATCTTGTTTGGTCCAAATTCCGTTTGAACTAAATTGACTGAAAAATTTTCACAGAATAAGAGAAAGTTAAGTTGAATTCAGTTGTTTTAGTCTCCTTTTAGTCCATTTAGAATTTAGACCAATTGAAATTTGTGCTAATCGGAAATTAGACTGATCGTCACAGACCTGTGTAACAGTGATTTATCAGATGTTTCTTTAGATGTTACAGGGTGTAAACTGCGAGGCTGGCCATGCAGGCTTGTTGTTCCACTTTTGCTGTCTTTCACGTTCCTTGCTCATCTTCTGACCTTACTTGCATCTACAAGTGTTGCGTAGACTGTTTATGGATGCAAAATCCTCCACAATGAAGACTTCAAATGTAGGATCTGAAAGAAAGTTCCAAACAATGTTTATTAATGATAAAATACATTAATGAAACAATGTGGCAAAAGACACAATCTGCAATGTATTCACCATTACTGTCAAACACCTGCTGCCAGCAACAGGGTAGATTATGGATAACTGTGTAGTAAAACGCAGCTGATTTGCCCTTGAAGAAGTCACTTACTGCAGTTGTTAGATCCGCATCATTTGTAAAGTTTTTGCCATTCAAGAAGTTCTGTCGTGCCCAGAAAAAGTGGTAGACTGTAGGTGCAAGGTCGGGCGAGGGAGAACTCCCCACTCCAGCTCCAGAAAATTTTGATGGATCACATTGGTAAAAGAAAGACGTTGCCTTAAAGAAAGACGACATCAGTCATTTCAGGATGCTTTTCTGCAATTTCATCTGCCACACGTTGCAGTTGTTCACATTATATGTGGGTGCTCACGGTCCGATTGGTGCCATAGATTCGTATTTAAAGTGATTTTGCGGGAACATTCTTTTCAACTCTATACAGCTAATGTAATAGGAGGCGAACCTTTCAAAAACACCGTCATAATTAATGAATTTGGTTTATTTATAAGTTTTTAACAATTTTATTAAATTATTTACAGGTCAGCCTTTGAACCTGTTAAGGTGGCACTAAGGCAGGGTAAAGATGTCTGCAAAGAAGCCTTGTCACATCTTACGCCAGCAAACATTAAGCGTAAACTAGATGAACTGAAAGAGAAAACATTTGCAGAGCTGGTTGTTGGCTTCTTCAAGCTCTTATTTTACAGTGTGTTCTACAGCACCTGGACGGGCTACTTCTTTATAAGGTTCACTTTAGGTTATGCCATTAGTTCAGGAAGGTTATCGTATATAATGGGTATGTATTAAAATGAAATATATTATTATTTATTAATTTTTTAGAACAATAGTGAGATTCATAATGCTATTAATGCGAGGACAACCTCATGCCATTGGTGAGGAAGAAAAGGAAATTATTTCCACAAGTATGGTTCCTGTTCAGCCGCTACCAATAGAAGAGCCTGGTAGTGAATTGGCGCTACTAGGAGAAATGGATGCTGCACCGCCAATGCAAGCATTCGGAATTGATATAACGAAAGAAGATGATGGGTGAAAGAAATTTTTCAGTTTGTTTTTTTTTTTAAATAATTTATAAGTGTAAAAAGGAGAGCAAATAGTAAATTATACGTTGTAAGATGTAACTGTTAAGTTTTAATGTGTACAAAATTATACAGGATGGGCATAAATTTTTGGTATCGTAAGAAACATTCATAACGTTATAACTAGAAAAGCTATCTCTACACAGTTTCCAAAATTGAAAACAAAACTCAATTTTCAGCAACTCAATTTTCTGATTTGCATCTGAGCTGAAATGAGTCGAAGTACCGAACACAAAAACTGACTGACTTTGAGACTGCAATGCCATTGACCTGCAGAATGGATGATTAGATGGTTGTTCATTGAGCAACTTAACCATGTGAACAGGCACAACCGCCGAACAGGCACAACTGAAAGTGGCTTGCTTGAAAATATGCATGGTGATTAGTAATAAAATCGTCACGGTCCAATTTTGGTAGTATTTCACTCAAAAGACACCCAAAATTGCTGTTTTACTTGATCCTTTTTCTACATGACGCAATGTTTTGCACCTTTTTTCTCCAAACTGAAGTTCTCACCAAGAGAAGCGAATCCTGTGGAAGGTCAGACCATCACTTTGTGCAAGTTGAAAAAAATTGCTATGGTATGGTCGCAAAAGGCATTCGTCTTCTTGCGGATAATGCACCAGCCCACTGACCTCAACTTGCGAAAGCAAACCTATTGGTTATGAAATCATGCAACATCCACCCTATTCTCCCGATCTGAAGTGACTTTTCTAGTTTCCAGAAATGGAAAATCCATTACGGGGTTGCCGGTTTTACATACAGATGACACCATTGAAGAAGTGGAACAGTGAATTTTGAGACAATCTACAGACTCCTAAAATAACACATCATTCCAAGTTGTTTGATATATCATATGTCATATTTTAGCATTGAAAGTTTCCAATGGACCATAATGGTTCCACTAAAACACATGTACCATTGATTACCATTAATTTTACTTTATTTTCATTCATGACACATCATTTCAAGTTGTTTAATGTATTACATACTATATCTTAACATTGGAAACTTTCAATGGTGACAACAATAGGCTACTATCAGCAGCTGTTGCCATTTTCGAGAGTGAAGAAAATAAAATAAAGACATATTTTTATTATTATGTTACGTTATTGTGGTGCTATGAACCATTAAGGCTCTTGCAGCAAGCACAGCTTATCTTCACCCAGTTTGATCCCACATCAGCTCCTCGTATTCCGCGATCTGCAGTTCAGCCAGGTCCCTCCTGATGTTCTCTGACCATCGTATTCTAGTCCTTTTGCGTGGCCGCCTTCCTGGTGCAAAGCCTTCCTCGGCTCTCTTTGTTGCTCCATTCTTTCCGCATGCCCGTACCATCTTAAGTCTTTGAGATATCAAAACCTGTATGGCCAACGGGTATTTTTATAACGAGTATAATTCATCATTATGTCTTCGTCTCCACTTGTTAATCCTTAATCCGTGACCCCTGCTGTAATAGCTAGAAGATCACGAATTATGACATAGCAATCTTGATTTTCTGACTTCTCAGGCAAGAATTTTTCGACTGACCTTTACGTCACAATTATGACGTCTCAAGCCTCTGCCGAACACGTTTTCTGAGCAGTCAGTCAGTTCAGAAACAGTTGCCCAATGAGATCTGAGTTGCGAACTATGTCTAATATCTAGATGGTACTCAGTCTCTCACAAGATGTTATTGAGCATCTCTTGGGTGATGGATGATATGGCTTGGATGATTTGCCGGCGCAGTTCAGGCAGGTCGTTTACTTTTTCGCTATACACCTTATCTTAACATATAACATACCCACCACAGAAAAAAATCGAGGGGGATTATGCCAGATGAACATGGCAGCCAAGAGATAAGGCCAACACATCCTATCCATCTGTCTGGTAAATGGTAATCGAGAGTCTCCCAAATGAGAAGTACCTAATGGGTTGTGCACTGTCTTGTTAGAAAAACATGCTTGGCTGATGTTCCTCCATGATTGGTAATGCGTAATTTTCCAGCATGTCCAAGATTTTGTAATGTTCAATGCTTTGTCACCTCTGTTTGTGGATTTTTCGATCCCTAAATTCTACAATTATGTCTATTAACTTTTCCAATCACTCGGAATGTTGCCTTATCACTCAAAGCAATCTTGCAAAGCAATGTCATTTCGATCCTGTCAAGCATTGCTACTGCAAACACAACGTCGTGGCTTGTCGTCCTTTTTCAGTGGATAGTGCTTCTTGGAATTTTCAATTTTTTGCAACACTGATTTTTGTAACACTTTCATTCGACGTTGATGGTCTTCCCATGCCCTTCTGGTGCAACACTATTCCTGTTGCTGATACTGTTTGAGCTAACGATTTAATGATCTCTTATCAAGTGGATTTTCCCCTTATTCCAAATGGTAACGTCGTTAAACTTTAATCAGAGATTTTAATTCCCATAAGCATAGCATGCAGTTTGCTTTCTGTTTGGGAGTCCAGTTTGATTATGATGCAATACTGCATTGCATGATGGGATCAGTCATGTTAATGCACTTGCATTATTGGAAGCAGCTAAAAACTTTTTTAGTTGTAACGTTATGGAATTTTTTTTATGGTATCACTATTTATGCCCACCCTATAAATCATTTCTATTCTTATAATGGTTTACATGATGTTTTGCTTTTGCATAACAATTTCTTAATGGTCTAAATTAAAAATTCATTTAGATATCACATGGCACCGCACGAAACACCGCCTGAAGAAACACCTCAGTCAAGTATGGAGGAACCAGGGAGCGAACCTGTCAGTGAAGGTGAAGAAGGGGCACCACCTCCTGAAAAAACCGTCATGGTGAATGGAGAACTTGTAGATGGAGCTGTGCCAGTTATGGTCAGTATCATAAATAGAGAAAACGAGAAGTTTGACTCTGTGGGGTCATTCACTGAATGGATATGATTGAATTAATATATGCGATGGATGGTAGATGAGAATCTGTGTGAAGACTAAGTTCTTACGTTTGAGGTGTTTACCAAATTTTAGAAAAAATAGTATAAAAGGAAACTGGGGGCTTGTTGGAATTTGTTGCCATATAAAATATCCCAACTAAAAATGTAAAATCAGGGTGTTACTGTATTAAATTTATTGTAAAGGAAAATTGTATGATATTTAAAAAAAAAAAAGGTAATTGTGAAATGAATTTAGAGCTTTTTTTATTTTATTACAATTTAAGGCTAATCACATAGAACCTGCAGAAGAACCAGCCGAAGCAAAGGAAGCAGTTGCTGCTGCTCCTCCACCACCACCACCTGCTGAAATACCAAGGTTGATTGTAGATTATTAAAAATCCTATTGTTCGTATAAAAAATCCTATAAAAAAAGGTGGACCCTCGTTATAACGAACAGGTGGGGCTAAAAAAAATATTTGTTCGTTATAACAAAAATTCATTATAACCAGGATAATAAAAATAAAATCGATCTAAAAAAAATTATTTATTTCCAAAATGTGACAATACGGCTGTACACTATTTTGCTTTTTTTTCTTTTTTAACATTTACGAGCAGCTGTTGCAATTTGTGCTTCAATGTCATCAGTTTTGCCTAAAATTGAATCGGGAACATTTTCTTTCAACTGATAGTGTAAAAAACAATTTCTCTCTTTCCGTGTTTGTGAAAATTCTTTACAATGAACAGTTACGATTATTGCAGGGATCAACATTTTTTGTACATTATATTGAGGGTTTTTTTTTTTCTTTTTATACATTAAATCAGTAACAATCTGCTGGGACTTCAAAAAAATTTGTTACATCGAGGAGTTCGTTATAACCAAATTTGTTATAACAAGGATCCACCTGTTTACAATTGATGAATTATTTATTTAAGATGTTCCTTTCAAATGTGATAAAATTCTTTAATATGCAGGGTTATTCTAAAATTATCTTCAAATCTTGCACTTATTCGAAAATCATCAAACTTTAATTTTAAGCTGCCACATGTTACAGAATGGAAATATTACGATGATTTTCTAAGCGAGATTGCATTTTCTGATGGGCAACTCTTAATGATTCTTCAGAATACGAGGCATAGAAAAGTCTACGGAGACTTGCCAAAAATGAATGTCATTTGTTCCTTCAGCTCTATGATACTGTATGGACTGTGCTTCGCTTCTTTCTTATCGGGATATGCTTTACCTGGTGATGCAAGGTATAGCTGTTAATGAATTGAACATTAGTCAAAGAAGCTTGTTCTGTAATTTACAAATAACCCTGTATATCATATTAAAATATCCCATTGAATATTACGGAACACTGTAATATGTATTAATGTAATAATTATATAAGGTGCCATCATAAAGTTTCTGAATCACAAAATCTTGTATAACCCATAAAATCGTACATACTTACTTGAAATTTTAGAGGCATCCTTCACATTCAAAATACACTATATGTAAAAAAAAGTATTCAGACTTATGCTTGGTTTTGATGTTTAGCTTTTACTTTTATTAAATTAATACGTTGTGGGGGCCACCTTTCACTTTAATGACTGCAACTATCCTTCATGGCATGCTTTCTACTAAATTCTGGAAAACTGCACTTTTCGGACATGCCTCGTAGCATGTTCTCTGGAAAACTGTTCTCCATTCCCATGGGAAAGCCTTGGTTCAGAAACTTTCGTGTTGCACCTCATACATGTAAAATTTAAGCCATATATAAAAGTTGAAGGAAGTGTATACAGGGCGTTTCATAAAGAACATCCCAATTTCAAATACCGTAATTATATTTACTGCAAATGGGTTACAGTTACAAAAGAATTTATAGGCTGTTGAGTAAGTTTCCTCATAATCAAGGATTCAAGCATAGAAAATCCTTTCTGTTGCCTAGGCCTATATTCTCGACAACTAATGGTAGCGTTTGTTTGGGTTCCAATAGTGAAATTTAACAGTGGCCAAATGAAACTCTCTGGACCATGATCGTTTTCATGGTACTTTCATTCATTTGGGGTTCGTGGTTGTGGAAATATGCGGCGTTATAACTGGGTCATTCTTTTTGAAACTCCCTGTATTTTAAGTTGTATGAATGATTTAAATGACATTATATGAATATTTCTAAAGCCCATATGGTGAAAGTAAGCCAGAGCCAAGTGCAGCAGCAGCGCACGCTAAATCTGCTGCTGAAGAAACGGAGAAAAAACCTGGTGCTGAATTACCTCCACTTCCTAGGATTGATGTCGGTGAATATGCAAAAAGATTTGTTGTAAGTTCAATCATATTAACATTTCGCATCTTTTATTTTTCAGTAAACGTTTTCAATATTAATGCATAACTAAAATTCTTGCAGAGTTTTCTGGCTCGGCATTTTTATAATATGAAATATATTGCATTGGTGCTGGCCTTTGCCATCAATTTTATTTTACTCTTTTATAAAGTGAGTAAGAGAAAAAATCATCTTTCTAATTTATACACTCGTGACAGTTGAAAAATGAACACCCAGAAGGAGATCAGAAAATGCCCGGAAGTCATCACCATTAACAACTTATCCATCTAATGGAGCTGTCCTAGGATGGATTCTTCACGAAATTGCATAAGAGTTGAATGGGAAGGTCTGCAAAGCACGACAGTTGTAGACTGTGAGAAGAGGAAGGATTATTCATCTGTAAATGTGGTACAGGACAGTGCAAATTTTCAGATGAACTTGCAGATTGGCATATTTGAAGGGCCTTTCTACCAGTGCAACAGACCGCTCAAATCAGATTTATAATTCATACCATATGTCAGCTCCGATCATCTGCAATCTGGAAGCAGGACTGTGGTCACGGGTTCCTTTAAAAAGACTATATTTATATACCATAACACAGTCAGGGTGTTTCCATAAAGTGCACCCAGTTGCACCTGTTCGAGAGCAGGGGCAAAAATCTTGTTATAAATTAACAGTGTCCATAAAGTGACTGGTCATACTCAGCGTGAGCAATCGAGCATGCATAATGCAACCGTACTCCGCAGACGATCTGCTACCAGTCGACTGTATTCAAACTGGTGGACGAGAAGAGCGAGTTTCAAGTGTTTGTTTGCCTAATCTGCAATAAGTATGTTTTGGAAAGGAAAGAAGCAGAAGTGCATATTAACAGGGTGAGACATTTATCTTCAGACAACTGAATATCTCAAAAACTAAGCATTGTATGAAAAAATGTCCAAAAGCAAAAGTGAATTATTTCATGGGGGAAATTCATTAGTTAAAAAATTACCCCCCCCCCCTCTTGTGAGGGGGGCTGGGGAGAGGGGTAACTTTGAAATCTTAAATAGGACTGCTGTCCCCAAAAGTTTACTTGTGCACTAAAAAATTTTGAATTTTTGAAATTCTGACTTCAGATTCTTAAAGACCATTGAAACAGAATAGGAATGTCTGCAGACCCACTCTCTATCTCTTTGTCTTCATCGATAAAATTGGGTTCAAAACTTTAAAAGTTCCACACTTTCAGGGCCTATATCTCCTAACGGTTGGATCAATTGAAAAGACACCAAGAATAAAACATTTCTCGAATATTGTGTACAATCTGACTATACCATTAAAAATAGAGGTTCCTATTTAAGATTTCAAAGTTACCCCCTCCCCCCAGCCCCCCTCACAAGGGGGGGGGGGGGAGGGTAATTTTTTAACTAATGAATTCCCCCCACAAAATAATTCACTTTTGATTTTGGACATTTTTTCGTACAATGCTTAGTTTCTGAGATATTCAGTTGTGTCAAGCCAACATGAAGAAGATAAATGCCTCACCCTGTATACTGTATACTAGCCAACATGAAGAAGATGCAAAAGGTCCTGAAGAAAATACAACAAATAAAGAAAACAAATTATGTATGTAGCAAAACATGAATGAAAGTTGGGTTAAATGTGTATCATATGTTTTAATAACACGAACTGCTTGTCTATGAAGTGTCAATTTGCACCAATGACAGAGTGCTGCGGGACAGGAACGGGTTGAACCGTATCATGTGATCTGTGCGCAACCGGGTGGATTTTATGGAAATACCCTCAAATGCACCTACAGTGGTACCAAGGACAGACTGCTTTAAGGAATGAATGTTGATGGTGATCGATCAGTCATAAAAGTAGTTTCTGTCTATGTATGAGTGGTGTCTGTCAAGTATAAATGAGAATCAAGTTCCATTGCTTACAGACAGTGACACACCAGATTTACTCCTGGAGTGCTATCTCTTTCAACAGTCGCTCATGTCTGTATTCGTAGAATGGACATTGAATGCTAAATCCAAAACATCATCCAGTCCAGCCTGACCCTTTTTTTTGTTATGACATGGGAGATGTGCTGTTCCAGAAAAACCATGCATGGTCACATGCAGTTTGCATAAGCAACATATTCTATAGCCGCACCTTCATGAGCAGAGATGTGCTGACAGCCAGCTTGCGAAGCAGTCGCAGTGAAGTCCATGAAGGACACTGGGAGTGGGGTGAAGGGAATTTGAATAAAGACAAACTGACAAGTGATATGGTAAATGGAATTGTTTTATTGAATTTGATTCTGAAATCTGAAATAACTTGGCAGTGATATTCAGACAAAGTTATTGTGGAACAAAGCACTTAAAGTGATTCAAAGAATTAAAATGAATTACAAGTTTAAGTACATTATATTAGACTCTGAACCCTCTTTGTGAAAGTGGAACCTACGAGCGCTTGTTTTGCCACGCCATCTCTTGCCTAAGGCTGATCTACAGCATCCCCATCAACTTCCTTCACCAGCATCCTCATCTGACCGAACATGTGTAGGATTGGATTGGATGACATGCCCTTCAACTGCCACCGACTCTTGCCCAGTTATGCCTACATGTGGAACGAGCGTGGAATAGCATTTCTCAAAAAGATATTTGTCATCTGTATGATCAAATACATGTGGGAGTTCAGGTTTGCATTATAGGAAGGGGAGTTATATGGGTTATTAATTTTTGGACCTAAAGAAAATGACAAATAACATATAATGGGGTTGTACTTATGATCAAAGTGTTGTTTCATTTGCAGAACTCTGAACATTCTCAGTAATGTAGCTTCATCCCTTTTGGATGTTCATTTTTCATTTGCTATGAGTGAATTTGATTTGTTGATCAGTGCTGAAATAGTAAACTTTTCTGTTTTAATATCTAGGTATCTACTTTAGACTCAGATGAAGATAGTGCTGCTGGCAGTGAACAGATAGAAAGCCTCCAAGAAATTAGTGAGTTGGAGGAATTAGGTCTCGATGTAAATGCAACAGAGGAAGGAGGAGGTGATGGTAGTGAGATGTTAAGTGGAGGTGAAGAAGGTGAGGAAGATGAAGATCTAGAAGAATGGATAACAGTAGAAGAAAAGCTCCACTATCTCCAGCCTACAATGACAATTTTGGCAATGCTGCATTCTCTCGTGTCATTTTTTATGCTTATTGCTTATTATCATCTCAAAGTAAGATGGTCCACATATGAATTCCAATGTATTTCCAAAATGAAATGGAAAAGAAATTTTTAAAAGTCATATCCGTTAATTTTTTAAAGGTTCCTTTGGCTATCTTCAAACGTGAAAAAGAAATTGCTAGGCGACTGGAATTTGATGGTTTGTATATAGCTGAACAGCCAGCTGAAGATGATGTCAGGAGCCATTGGGATAAATTAGTAATAAGTGCAAGGTAAGAGAAGAAAAATAATCGCTATACAACCTTGCATTGTTTTCAGAACATTTATAAGAATGTTTTCAACCATCTTTTTTTCTTAATGCTTATTTATACAGGGTCATTCCTACATCTGTGAAATATTTCAAAAATTAATTACAAATAAATAATGCATTGAATAAAAAATTTTATTATACTGATATAGAGGGTTTTCCTAAGATATGTCACAGATGTTCAATGTGTTCACCTTTCGCAATAAGGCAGACATCTAGGTGGTAATCCATTTCATCCTATATGCATGTCAACATTCACAGTCCATGAGATCCATAGTAACAGTGATATGATTGTGAAGATCCAGTAGGTGTCAAGAATGGAGACACAAAGACAGTGCCCTTGATGAACTCCCACAAGAAGCTGTCACAAGGGGTGGCCATCCAATTAACACAGCATCTTCTTTTCTTTTACATTCTATCCTGAATGCTATATTTGCTACTGTTACCTTCTAATGGCAAACAACGGCAACTATGGACATGGGATTTTTTTATTTTTTTAAATTTGGAGTTTTCCTCTCTGTTGCTGCAAGGTTTACGAGGAGATATCAGAAAGTAATGGATTTTATTTTTTTTTCAAAGAAAATTACAAAACATGCAGGTGAACAACTAAGTGCAGTTGAAACACGTCTTTATATATTTTTCCACAGAGGCACCTTGACGATTTAGGCATTTAACCCAATGCTGCACCAATTTCAGAATACCTCGATCATAGAACTCTGTTGGCTGTGAATAAGAACCAGTTTTGCTTTGACAACGTTGGCCATATGCGGGCGTGCATTGTCATGAAGAAGTCGAACATCGTTTCCTCTTTCTGGTTCTTATCTCGAAACATTTTACACCATTTGCACGCATTGGAATAGTACAGTCAGTCAGCATCGTAAACATCTGCCATTTCCCCATGAATTTCAGCGGGTTTCTTACCTTTTGTGAAAAGAAACTTTATAATGGCTCTGTTCTTCCACTGTAGATGATGTCATAGTGGTAGCCATTTGTAAAACTACTGATAGCACATACTGCGTGTACACAGGAACAATTCTTCTTATGCAATGTCTGTGCATGTACTTACATTTGCTTATGTTAACTTTTACACAGCGACTATATTTTCTCCGTTAAAAAATAAACTGCGTTACTTTCTGATATCCCCGTGTACTATGATCTGTTGCTTAGTTCTTATAAATTTTTTAAATGTTTCACAGATTTATGAATAACCTTTATTTTGAATATTTGATTAGCCCAAGAATTTTTAAAAATTGCACAATTCTCCCTTCAACTTTGGAAGAACTCCTTCCAGGATTGAACCCAATTCACGTCACCTTATACGCTAAATGGCCAATAGGACAAATTAAAGAACCCATTGATTTTGATTGGCTCTTTAGTATTTGCATATTGAATGTTCGAGAGCAACTTTTTCTTTTGGCCAGGCAGTGTATATCTACGTTTTGCTTAATAATCTGTAAATGGTTCCAGATTTTAACAGAGCGGTTGCTGCACTACTTGTTTGATATCTGAAACTTGTCTAAAAAATTTTAAACTACAAATGAATATTATATCTCTAATAAAAAACTTTTTAATTGCTTTTATTAAAATTATTGAATTTTCTAATTTTAAATTCTCTTTACTAATAATTATTTTTTTTTTAATAATTACTTAATAGGTCGTTTCCCGTTAACTACTGGGATAAATTTGTAAAGAAGAAGGTAAGCATTTTCTATGAAAATCGAATACAGTGCTCCCTCCCCAACTCGGCATTTTTCAAGCTGGCTATTTCCTGAAAAACAAGCCTGTTGTTAAATGTGGAAGTTAATAATAAATCACAATTCTACAAATATTTATTAATTTCTGCATTTAGTTACTTTCCACAGTTGCTATTAAGATTTTGTTCACGTTTAAGCTTTGTTATAAGTAGCTAATCGTTATTACAGATACACCTAGGTTTAGTCCGTTTCCCTATATCAGTAGAGAAACTCACATGACTAAAGTGACCTCTATGGAAATTAGTCTATTTACATGTTACTCCTCCAATTTTTTTTTTCTTTTTTCTTCTAACACATCCAAAAAGTAATTTTATTAACTACCGAAAGGTGCTTTATGCTATTACTGGGGGGAAACATGTCCGTCCATCTGTAACTCGATTTTCTCGATGCGTATGAAAGAGTTTCAAAATCTTTTTTCGCCAGCTCACATTCATCGCATGAACCAGTTCAAAGATGGTCGATATCGGTATAATGACATGAGATTTAATGGTACCATTATCATTATGATACCCCATAGAAATTTTCAGTGCCAAGATATAGCAAGTAGTACATCAAACAACTCATAATGGCAAGATAAGAGTGAATTTAACGTTATTAGGTACGTTTTCACCAATAGATAACGTCGACATTGGTTCAGTGGTACTTGTTTTAATGATACCATTATAAAGTATTGCAAATATTCAATGCTTAGATATGGCATGTGATATATCAAATAATATATATATAACGATCTGTCATGAACGAATATATAAGAGTAGTTAATGTGTTCGAAGATAGTCGAATTTCATTCAGTGATATCTGTGCATGGATTTGCATGGGTATTTAATTAGGTGAAAGCTACTCAAAGAATTTTTATCAATATCGTCATTTCTTGTGAGATGTGTGGTGGCCACTTGACTTGCACAAAATGACAAAGATTTTGCCAAAACATTTTTTAAAAATATGACAATTATTTCAATTTTATATAATCGGAATTTCAACGTTATTCAGTTTCACAACTGCCCAAATACATTTACAATAGATTGTTAAATTGGGATTCCTGAATATTGCTTCTACTGTCCGCACGCCACGAGAAGACTGCTGCATTGCTTAATGTGCTCGTATGGTGTCGCTGGTAGTTGCAGATCAGTCTATAGTTATGAAGGGAGGAAAAGCGCTAAAATCAAGTAGCGCAATAATGAGTTCTGGCCATGTTTCCAGACAAATGAAAACGTTTGCATGGAGAGGTAGATACCTGAGAAATATGAAAAAAATAAGAGAAGAAACTCGTCCTATTGTTTACATCGATGAAACATGGATCGACTTAAATTTGGCTGTTTGTCTCCCAACAATGAATAGATTCATCTGCAACTGCAGCGACTCCATACGAGCACATTAAGCAACTCAGCAGTCTTCTCGTGGCGCGCAGACAATAGCAATGAAATAGTGTTGGGCCAAGTGGTGCACAGCATGACACTGGTGCCAACGGTGCCAGTGCCATGATTGGCACAGTGCAGTTTAACAGTGCCCGTGCCATTAACAGTGCCAGTGCCATGATTGGCACAGTGCAGTTTAACAGTGCCCGTGCCATTAACAGTGCCAAGCTTAATCTTTACGTCGTGTACTGCATGGTGGTCGTGTAACATTAAAGACGATTTATAAATCACTAAAAATAGAAAGGATTCAAAAATGTATTTGCAGTGTCAGTTACCAAATTTTAAAATATTTAAGCCTGTATTGATATAAATAATTTAATAATGTAACAACAGCAATAATAATAAACTAATTTAAATTAATATTGTAAAGAATTGGCTTGCTTTATTTTTCATTAAAATATTGCAAGAATTAAAGCCAGAGATTCTGTAAGATTTTTGGCATTTAAGCAACTAAAATATATTTGTTTTATACAAAGTGTAGATTATTTCAAACCTTATTAATCAAACTATTCACAATACCATTACCAGAAGCAAATAATGATTTTTGTTTTGATGAATTGAAATTTAATAAAATATAATTAACAGAAATTAAAATGAATTCATTATTAAACCCTTTATTTTTAAAATAAAATTTATTGTTTAGATTTAAGGAAGTAATGAAAAATACAATCATACACGTATAAAGTATGGGTTTACTTCCTTTATTTTAAATTGAGAACCAAAATCTGAAATAGGATGTAGTTTGAAAAAGATGGAGCAAAAAAAAGGGCCACTCCAACTAAATAATGTCCTTAGAATGTATGAAGACGTTTTCATATTTCCCAGATACATGGATTAGATATCTACACGATAGTTGTATTTACTATTTTTGACACTTCCAAATACAACGTAGAAGACTTTGTTGACACTTTAAATAATCCATTTCCTAGCATTAAGTTTATATATGAAAAAGAAATAGATGGTTCCCTGGCTTTCTTGGGGCACATGCCCTACACTCAGTTTACTTACTTACTTACTTTTCAAACCCGCTTATCCGTTAGAGTCGTGGGGGCAGCAGCCCTATGGAGGATCTCCAGCGAACGCGATCTTCCGCCATCAGGCGCATGTCCTTCCTGGTAATATCCAAGCGACTCAAACCCAGATTCTCCATGTAGTCTAGCCACCTGGTTCTAGGCCAACCTCTTGGTCTCTTACCCACCGGCTTGGAAAATAACTGCCTAGGAAGACTAGTTTGCGGCATCCGTGTCACGTGGCCATACCGGCGCAACTGAGATATCTCAATGCGGAGAAGTAGCGGCTCAACACCTAAAGATTCCCTTATTGTGCTGCTGTACACTCTATCTAGTAGGGTAACACCTGCCACACCTCTCAGAAATCTCATTTCGGCCGCTTGTACCCTCGATCGCACTCTTTCGGTTATTACCCAAGCCTCATGACCATAGGTGAGAATGGGGACAAAGATAGATTTGAAGACGGAGAGCTTGGCTTTGTTACCCAGCTCGCGTTTCGTTACCACGGATTGCCACAGTTCACGTCTGACACAGCTTGCTGCACCGATCCGAGCATCCAATTCTTTCTCCCGCCGTCCATCACTTGTGAATGCAATCCCGAGATACTTTAACTTCTCCACCTGTCTCAATGAGGCTCCCCTAACATGGAGAGCGCACTGAGCAGGCTGTCTTAAAAGGACCAGAACCTCGGTTTTAGCCACACTGATCTTCATCCCAGCTTCTTCACATTTGGCTGCAAACCGGTCTAGTGCATGCTGAAGGTTCGTGCGAGAAGACCCAAGGAGGACAAGGTCGTCAGCAAAGAGCAACCTCTCCACCAGGCAGTCGCCCACACAAACACGCTCATCGCCTCGGCTGCCCCTGTCTATCCAGTCCATATGACAGAATGCACCCTTGGCGGAGTCCAACACCCACGGTGAACGGTCTTGACTTACTGCCATTTATCCGGACACACATCTCAGAGCTTTCGTACAGAGACATGATAGCAACCAGTAATTGCCCATCCACTCCATACTCTTGCAACACTTGCCAGAGCTTCTCCCAAGGAACTCTGTCATATGCTTTTTCGAGGTCCACAAAACAAGCGTAGACCTCTTTTGCATACTCCCAGGATTTCTCAAAGATTTGCCTTAGAGCACAGATGTGATCCGTCATGCTTTGGCCAGGTCGGAAACCACACTGCTCCCCCGACTTCTCTTCTCCAGACACTTAGCGTACACTTTCCCAGGAATGCTGAGCAAAGAGATGCCTCGATAGTTGTTGCAATCTCTCTGATCTCCCTTTTTGAAGATAGGGATCACAATTCCTGTCTGCCATTGCTTAGGGACCTGTCCAGATATCCAAGCAACCTAACACACTCGAGTCAGCCACAGGATACTATCCTGATTTAAGGCCTTTAACATCTCGGACCGGATTTCATCATCACCTGCAGCTTTGCCAGTCTTCAGGGACTTAATTGACCATCTGACTTCTGCTTCAGTGATACTACTGTGACTATTCTCCGCTCTAAGTTGCACCTCGTATGCCTCAGTTGTTGTTGTCACCGGATTAAGAAGAGATGCAAAGTATTCCTTCCACCTATGCAATACGCTCTCCTCCATTTTCAGAAGCCTCCCATCTGAACTCTTAATAGTTTGTGATGAAAGAGACTTCTTTCCACAGAGGCGGCGCACGGTCTGCCAGAACACCTTGTTTGCCGAACCATAGTCTGCCTCCAATTTCTCCCCGAACTTCTCCCAGGCCTTGGCTTTAGCTGTTAATACTGTCTTTGCTGCTGCTTTTCGCACCTCAGTGTACCGCACTTGACTCGAAGTTGACTTATTTGCAAGCCATAGCAAATAGGCTTCCTTCTTTGCCTTGACAGCTTCTTGGACTTCACCGTTCCACCACGCAGTCCTTTTCTCACCGCCCTGCGCCACACTCAGCCACTTACGACCACAGCACAATGCAGCCGAACTAATCACAGCAGTTTTAAACAACTGCCACTCCTCTTCAACAGTACCACGATCACTGGGTAGTTCTTTGAAACTTGAAGATATGTTATCTGCAAAGGTCTTCCTCACAGCTCTATCCTCCAGTGCATCCCATTTGATGTGCCAAGTTTGTCTGAACCTAGTATTTCGCTTGGTTGGCATGGATTCAGAGAACTGCAAAGTGCAGACAACAAGGTGGTGATCAGTTGATAGTTCTGCCCCTCTTCTCACACGAGTATCCAACACTGATCGGAATAAGTCGGCTGAAACAATTACAAAATCAATCAGTGACTTCTGGTCCATTGCATCCCTCTACCAGGTATACTTATGGGAATCCCTGTGCTGGAAGAAGGTGTTTAGATTTTGATATTTTTAGGAAACCCACTAGCAGCAAAAAGATTCGATTTCAATCACTGCATGTTTCAAAAATTCTCAGTTTTCAATTTCATGGTAAATAGGGTTTTAAGAGTCCCTTTATCAAAAAAAAAAAAAAAAGTTTGAAAAAGAAATAAATTTCATAAAGAAGGTTGCAAGTTTCAATGGTTTAACGAAAAAGTCTAGAGGACATTCTGAGGAAGCAAAAAATAAAAAGAAAAGAGACGACTTGACCACTTTAAAACGTATTGGTTCAGTTAAAAAATTTATAAGCATTCCATTTGATAGGGATCCTACCCGGGGTTTAGGAGGAGTTTTGACAGAATTTAATTTTAGGGTTGCCTATAGGAATCCAAATTTGTTTAAGCACTTAGTGGGCAATCCAAAGGATAAGATCCCGGAGTCGAAAAAGTCGGGTATTTATGAAGTCAATAGTGGTTTGTGTGGGAAGTTTTATCGACGCCAACAGTGGTTGCGTGATCGCCTCTGATGCCCGAGTACGTGGGTTCGATCCCGGCCGAGGATGAAGAGGATTTTTCAGGGGGAAATCCTGAGATCACGCACTTCCTCCGGAATTGAAGTAAAGCCTGTTGGTCCCATGTAATGGTTTGCCGGCTGCACGTTAAAGAACCCTTGTGAGCCAAAATTTGCGGACCCTATAACGCCGTCCTGATATGATCATAGTAGTTGAACGGGACGTTTATACCAACGAAACCAACAAACCTTATTGAGGCCAGGTGCGGCGTAATATTGATATTAGGAAGAAGGGGCACTTGGCCGATATTAATAGAAAAAATAAACATGTAAATAACAAATTATCATTTATTAAGTTTAATTTTGCATATTCTAAGCAGTATAATCGCTCATACAAAGTATACACAGTTTTTATTAAAGGAATTACTCATACATTTTATTAATTGACATTACTAATTATTAGAATTAATGTCACATTTACTAAATATGTAAATAAAAATAAATGTTTGAATATTTTTTAAATCGTCCTTTAAACTTTTGCAAACCCTTTCACTGCTTTCACGGAAAAAAGAAATTAAATTTAGACTAACTTAATCTTCCTTCAATGCGTGGATTATTTGGTAAAAATGGCGATCTAGCTAGTGTCCTCTCATGGCACCTTGGCACTGTAGCTGCACTGTGAAGGCCTTCTTTTTAGACTCTACCAATATCAGCGCAGAGCGCAAGACAAAAGGAAGATTCAGCGGCAGAGCGCAAGACTCATGGCATCATGGCACTGGTTATTTTTTAATTCCGGCACTGGCACCATTAACGCCAGAAGTGGCGCCGGTGCAAAATGCCAGTGCCAGTGCATTTGGCCCAACACTACAATGAAATTGGTAGAGACTTTACAATACAATAACAGGAGAATAGGGCTTCCGACTAGTTTTGCCATTTATTCCCCGGCTTTAGTTCCTTGGAAGCTGGGAATAAATAGCAAAATTAGTTGGAAGCCCTATTCTCCTGTTATTGTATTGCAAAGTCTCTACGAATTTCATTCACATTTACAATAATTGAAAAGGTATTAAAAGATAGCATAAGAAAAAAAAAAAAGAGGAGGCAAGTCTAGATTTAAGCAATACTTAAAATTATTGACTTTTAGCAAACGTATTTCAAAGCTTTCATTTCATCTACAGAGCTATTAGGAGTAAGATGATTGTACATGATGTAAAACAATTTCAAATATGCTCCAGTCATTCAGGGATCACTTATCAGTCACGTATTGGTTTCTGACTGGTTGCTCAAATTAAATGAAGTAAGAAAATCGTATAGTTTCTTTAAGAATATGGGAATTTCACTAAACAATCAAATTAATAACATAACACTCAATTCATGGATGGGAGATAATAAATCTGATTGGATTCCGACTTTTGTAAGACCACTGAATAAACCTACATGGTCCGTTTAATTCTCAAGTAAGCATAAATTGCTAACCTCTTTTGTTTACTACTGGCTCTGTAGATGAAGCATTTGCTTCGAAACATGTCAGCCTTCAATAAAATTTCCTGTAATATTACTTGGTTTTGAATTTTATTCTTTTATTTAACAAATTTTCAATTTGACTCCCTTCTTGAGCCTCATAACATTTCAGTATTCCCTGTGAGACTGGACTCCTTGTATAATTACTTTCAGTTTATATAATATTATTTGTTATATGAACAGGTTCGTCAAAAATATAGTGAAACTTACGACTTTGATGCCATTAGCAGTTTGCTAGGCATGGAAAAAAGCGGGTCATTTTCGTTTGGAAAAGAAGCAGGAGGTGGCTTTATATCCTTGTAAGTTTCCTATAAATAAAGTAAATAGGCTTAAGTTTTTTTGTTTTTTTTTTTAAATGGAAAAGGACAAATTTGAATTATTCTCTACCTTTCAGCATAACAAATATTGACTGGCGGTACCAGATATGGAAAGCTGGTGTCACTATCACTGATAATGTAAGCTGTAGAAATATTTTTGTTGTTTGTTAACATTTAAATTTTATAGTGTTGAGGGTTTTTGTTCCCATCTTTTTTTTTTTTTTCAGTCATTCCTGTATATCCTTTGGTACTTCACGTTTTCTGTGCTAGGAAATTTCAATAATTTCTTCTTTGCTGCACATTTGTTAGATGTTGCAGTTGGGTTTAAGACGCTAAGGACGATTTTACAGTCTGTAACACATAATGGAAAACAGGTATTTATTTCATTAATGAAGCCATTCTTATTCGTGTCAATTCCTTGTATATCAGCACTAAATTATTATAGACATAAATTTAAACTTTGGGAACATCCAAAAATCATGTGATGTTAAATTGGCTCATTTTTAACTCTTCCCCCTCCCCCTTGTAATATGTGCTTGGCTTCCCCTCAATTGTTATGTTCATCATCAATTTATACAGGATGCTTCTAAAGGTAGTTACAACCATTACACTAAAACAAACAGTTTTTACCATAGCATGGGGGGGAGGGGGGGGGAATCCTGCCATTGTCTGTCTATGGGGGAGAGAAGTGATCACATTGGAAAATTATGATAATGAATGCATATAACAAAAATTCCTGATAAAAAGGATATTCACACAACATTAATTGCAATCATGAACAAGAATTCTAATCTTCTGATGTGTATCTCTCCATGATCTGTTCATAGAGAAACTCCACTTATCTTCACCCTAACTGTGATGGTAGAGGTGGACCAGTTACATGGCCTCCTGGATCACTGAATCTTACTCTCCTTGACTTCTTCTTGTGGGGTCACATGAAGGCATTCCCACACACTTGACACTACCATTGAAGAGCTGGTTCGCAGTCGCTAGCGAAGAATTCGTGAAATGCCAGGACTCTTTGGCAACATATGGAAAATCATAAAATGTCCCTAACTGAGGTCACTATATTACAGTTGCCCCTCCACATGTTGGCAACCTTGGTTTCAGGGCGTTGTCATCTTGTGGATTTTCCCAACTTGCGGAATTCCAAGATGGCAGACCATCTTCATTGCAGAGTTCCGTTTGTAATACGTATTCTTTGGTAAATTACCAGCTTTTGAAGAAGAAAATTGCAAGGAAAAATTAAACAAGATTAAGTATAGTAATTAAGGCAATCTTAATCACAGCTTGGCATTTTAATTTTTTAAGGGAAAATGTAGCCGCTTATGCATGGAGAGGGGAAGAGGTGCTTCTATAATTGGTTGCCATTTTGAATTTCATGGAAAATAAGCTCGAAGAAAGTCAGCTTATATTAATTCTCATATTAAGTTCCATAATTAATATCCCTGAAAACAGGCAGTATCCATTAGGGGTATTATAAAATTGGTTAATTTTGAATATTTTAATCCTAATAATCATCAGTGATTTAGTTAGTATTGGCCAAAAATCTTCGACCGAAAAAAATTGCTGACTTGTGGAATCCTGACTTGCAGAAGGACGACTAAACTATATGGATTTAATGGAAAATGTAATTAAAGTTAAGATTCCAACATAAAAGCACGTATTATCCGGAAAACCGTATTAAATGGGTTCCACTGTACTGCAAAAATTAATCTTGTGATACGAGATATAATTATAATAACTGCAACACCATTTCTATAACAACTTTTAGTTTGATGTGAGCAACCTTATGATCGTCCTGTACGATCATGGAATACAATATTAAAATATCCAAATCTTTACATGA
This sequence comes from Rhysida immarginata, assembly GCA_023313115.1. NCBI lineage: Eukaryota > Metazoa > Arthropoda > Chilopoda > Scolopendromorpha > Scolopendridae > Rhysida > Rhysida immarginata. Next base: position 1,147,947 of record JAHWFO010070582.1, on the reverse strand, counting down.
ATTTAGCAATTGCAATTCTGTGCAATACATTACATTATTAGATTTAACTATTTTGTTTATTTTGTAACAATATGCTTTTTTCCAAATCTTTATAAGTTACATGGACATAATTATTTTGTACATTAATTTTTTTCTTTTTCTGTATTTTCTAGCTTATTCTGACTGTCATGTTACTGACAATCATCGTCTACATTTATACAGTCATTGCTTTTAATTTCTTCCGAAAATTTTATGTTCAAGAAGAGGATGAGCAAGTGGACCGGAAATGCCACGACATGCTTACAGTATTATCATATTGATTTTTGAAAATTATTTAGAAGTAAATCTAATGAAATTTTATTAACACGCTTTAATACGATCGATTTCAGTGTTTCGTGTTTCACCTATACAAAGGTGTTAGGGCTGGTGGTGGTATAGGTACGTGAAAGCTAAGCAATGACTAAATTGTTTATGTATAACTAATTAAATAACCAATGATGTTATTTATGCCAACAGGTGATGAAATCGAGCCTCCAGATGGCGACGATTACGAGGTATATCGTATCGTTTTTGACATTACATTTTTCTTCTTTGTCATCGTCATCTTGTTAGCCATCATTCAGGGTAAGTCATTGGATGTTATTTTCAATGAAGCAGATTAATAGGAAATAATTCTTTATGTTTGAAGGAATCTTCTAATAACTTTTCAGGTTTGATTATTGATGCATTTGGTGAACTGAGAGACCAGCTTCAAAGTGTTCAAGATGACATGGAGGTGATTAAAATAAAATTAAGCTAAGTCTAAGGATATATGACAAGAGTGGTAGCTTTGTTTTTAAACTTAGTTTGTTCCAGATGGGATTAGTAATAATGGGAATATTAAAGGACAATTCTACGCAAAACGTCGATTATAATTTTTTTATAGAACCATTCTTTGAAATAAATATACCACCATTTTCGTGTATACAAACTCACATGCCCGGATTGTGGGGCCTACTATATAGGTTCCATAATACGTCCCTTTATCGAAAGGTTTAAAGAACACGGATGTGCCTGCATCAGTAGAGATGGGAAGTCCTCATATGCAGAGCATCTAATTCAGGAAAAGCATCATGTGATCCAGATAGAAAATTGCATGATCGTTTTGTGGAAAGGAAAGAAGACTGAGAAGAATGCATTACAAGAAGAAATTGACATAAGACTGCATCATCTTTTGGACTCCCTACTAGGTCCGCCTTTTGGATTCCCATAATAGTACAGTTATGACATCAACACTGCCCTCTGTTATGTCTGCCTTCAGGCTTTCTTTTACCAGTGCCCAATTCCAATCAGATCCACTAATCAGATTCCTGATTGGGAACACCCTTACCCGGTTAAACTATACATTTTCCATGTCTTTCTCACCTTGCTTTTCAACTATTTTGCCTGTGATAATGGTGTAAAATGTTTACCATATCATATTTCTTGGACCCATTTCTTTATTCTTTCATACAAAAAAAAACTGCTTTGAAAAGTGAAAAACAGCAGTTCCTTCTCTCTGGCCATTTTTTTTTCCAGAAGCAACATAGCTTGAGTCAAACGAGGCCAACAAAAATGACAGGGTCCAACGCGGAAAAGTTACCTGACTATAGTAGGAAAGACATCTGACAAACAATTCAACCTCATTGTTTTCAACAAATGAAAAAAATACTTATTGTTAAAATCCAAGTTGGAAACAATGAAGATTACATTGTTATTCTCCAACTAGATAGCTGCCTCCTGTTTATTTTTGTTTTTTCAAACATTTAGAGTTTGAATTAAAAATTTTTAAATATGCCATGATGTTATTAATAAGTTAGGGTGTTGATTTAAATAAAGTTGTACATGACCGTAGAGTTGTCCTTTGAATAAAAAAAATCGTAATTCATACACGAGCAGCATTTAATTGTTTTCTTAAGCACACTGGACAAAAAATTAGTCACTTTAAGAGTTCTACAATGCTTCTATGTAAAGTAGTTTGAATATGCAAATGAATGCACATGAAAACATTTCATTGCGAGATAATAGTAGCTAAGCAATGTACGAGCATTGTTTAATAGCAGTTTGTGTTATTCTGTGTCGAACTTGGCTGGGAATAATGGGTCTTAAGCCATTCGTATGTCAGTGGCAAAAAGAAGTCATAGCCTTTTGGCTGCAAAAGGACATCCCTTGCAAGAAGTAACTATCTTTGTCGGAGTATCAAAGCACACAGTCATCCGTGAAGTCAAGAAATGGTCCACAGGCACATCGGCTGGCAATAACCGTCGAAACTGCAGGAAGTCAGTGCTTAAGAATAGTGCATCTTGTCACGGCTAACCGTTTTCAGACCAAGCAAGAACTGCTGCAGGAAGTCTGCATAGACAAATTTGTGAAAGAACCTTAAGGAAGCAACTGCATAAAATGGATGTCTGGAGCCGGTTACCTCGTAAGTGTCCAATCCTTACTCCAGCTTACAAGAAAGCTCGTATGCAGTGGTGCAAGCGATATCAAAACAGGATGTAGATGACTGGAAATGCATCATTTGGTCAGATGAACCAAAGTTTTGTCTAAAGACACTCGTACAATCAATGTCCAAGCGCATTAAAGCTGTAATTAAAGTGAAGGGATGTGCAATGCATTATTAACAGCAGGTGATTAATTTTTGTCTGGGGTGCTTAATAATTTGATATTTGCCAAGTTATTATTATTATTATTATTATTATAGCATCATAACAATTTTTTTTCCTTGTAAATTTTATTTCTCTATTTTCAGTCCAACTGTTTTATATGCACAATTGGAAAGGATTATTTTGATACAGTACCGCATGGGTTTGATACTCATGTCCAAAAAGAACACAATTTAGCTAATTACATGTAAGTATTCTTTTTTTTCTTTTTTAATTTAAAATTACCGATATATAAAAGGTTAAAATTTATAATTTTTCTTTATGGAATATGAAACTTCGCGGTATTGAAAATTAAATAACGGAAAAACAAAATCGACAATTTTTCAAATAATGCAGAGAATACTTTGAACTGTCGGGTTGGTTGGCAGTAAATTGACTTTAGTGTGGAATACCATTTGATTGATCGACACACTTAAAATTTAGACCAAACTTTGACTGCCATATTTTAGCCATATTCCCAAATAGATAAGACAAGTGTGCTTACTTACTTTTTGATGCTATATCTGAAATCTGAGGCCAAAGTAAGAAAATTCCAAAAAAATTGGCAAAGAACAACAAAAAGTCGTTACACTTAATATAACTAGATCAAAACTATACTATTTTCCGGACTGTAAGTTGCATTAGCAAAAATTTAAGGGAGATCATGAAAAAACAATATACAAGTCACATTTGCTAGTTAAGTCGCACAATATGGCACAACAAATAAAAACCTCCCAGACCATTCTACAGTTTATTCACATAATTCGTAAATAAACACGATTAAAAATGAATGATAAACTCTGCAATCTTTTAGCTGCAACATTTCAAGTTTTCTTACTGGCGATTCATAATGGCCACCTAGTTGTGATGTTGTCAGCATAGTTGTTTGGAAACTCTTTTTCTGCATGAAGTCCATAATTAATAAGTTCATAAAGTAAGACTAATTACTTATTAATTGGAGCTGAACATTAATAAATGCGGAACGTGAACACAATAAATATTACTCCGCACTTTCACCAATGTTGGCTACTAACTGATCTTTTCAAAGATATAGAGACAAAAATGTTTGAATTCTCCTTTAAATTTCATGCATTAGTCACAGGAGCCTGCAAGAGCCAAAATTTTAGAAAAAAAAGTGCGACTTATAGTCCAGAAAGTATAGTGTTTCATTTATGTACACATACCACTCAATTCATTTCTGTATAAGATGGGAATATCGAGCACCTGCTGCTAAAAGATGTTAACATTCGTTGAAAGAAAAATTCTATTTAAAAATGTCAGCAAAAGCTGTAAAAATATTCAGTTACATAGACTATTAATTCTGGAGGCAAATAACACAAAAATAAAGAAAATAAAAAAACACTGTAAGACATTATCAGAATCATAGCGTCTCCATATGTGTTCACTTCAACCTATAGGTTCTGTTCAGAAGTATGCAATTATCACCTAAAAATTTCTTATTTTTTGATAAATGTTATAGCTATAGAAGAATAAGAAAATAAAGTGGAGTTTCATTTTCTTTTCAGGTTTTTCCTAATGCATTTGATCAATAAACCAGATACAGAGTATACGGGTCAAGTAAGTAATTAACTATCTTTTGATATAGGGTGGACCAAAACTTACCTATAAGATGAAAGTTGTGCTGCACCAGGACAAATAAGCATGGACGAGTTCAAACTAGGCTGATAACAATGCATATGAACTGGCATTTATAAAACATCATATTTGATGTGCTTGCCATCATTCTTAATGATTTTACACAGTTGGATTACAGTATTAGCCACCACCTTCGTGAGAATATCCGATGGAATGGCCAAAATTTCATTTTTGATATATGTTTGCAGCTCGCCCAAGGTTTTAGGGTTCACCTAACCTAACCAAAAGCAAATTAACTCAAGTTGAGAGCTGATTTTATTAATGAGCAATTTATAATGTTAATTTAACATGTTCGTATTGGCATGATGTGGAAACGTTTCTAATCATAAAATATGTAAATTAATTTAAATAATTTTTTTGGCCACTAGAGTGTGTTGATGATCCAAGATGAACGTCGGATGAAAATTGGCCAGAACACTTTTTATGGACTGATGAAGCTCGATTTAGCCTCAGCAGTGCAGCCAAGACGCATAACTGTAGAATATTGGAGCTCCAACAATCTGCATACCTACCTTGAAGTTCTTCTACACTTGCTGAAGAAGTAGCTGTCTGGTGTGGCTTTACTGCAAACGTCATCATTAGACCGATTTTCTTCGAAGAAGAGAACTATGGTAGTTTGGTAATGATGAAAATCACATGTACCTGCTACCTATGGATTTTACAGGATCATGTTATTCCTTACATCAAGCATAACCATCCCTGTAAAACTTCTTTCTTTCTGTTTTTGCTGGGTTGGTTGAACAAAATGTTCCAAAAGTGTGGCCACCTGAGTCCCCAGACCGTAATCCTGTGACTATAGGTTTTGGGGATTTCTAAAATGCAGGGTTTATCTTACCAGACCCACAACTCTCTATGACCTGAAAGACTCTATCAGAAAGGAGATAGCTCAAATCTCACATCTGCTGTTTACATATCGTTAACTGCTTAAATTTGGTGATAGAAGAAAAAGGTGACCTTTTGGATATTTTGGAGAAAGTATTTGCATATTATATGCTTGGAAAAATTTCCGCATTATGCCAGTATGAACACGATAAAATATCATTATAATCTGTTCATTAATAAAAACTGTTATCAGCTCTCAAAGTGAGTTAGTTTTTTTTAGGCCACCCTGTGCTTCACAAGATTCCACAAAAAGGAAATTTACACATCAATAACCCGCGAATAAGAAAACCCGCACCCTTGTATTCCCCATGAACTAATATCGCGAGAATATACTGAAATAACGGCATTTCATTTCCTGTCACCAAAAACTAATATGAAATTAACTTCTCAAAAAGATGGCAACTTCTAAACTGTTTCGATATGAGAAAGTTGTATTCTGTCCTGATGAACTTCGAACGAAATTAGTCTATAATAAAATAGTGAATCAACAGTACCTAGGGCTGTTCTGTAGTCCAAATCAACATGCAAAATGTCGAAATCTCAACCCTTATACCCCTAAATCTGCCTTGGAACCACAGACATATCACAGAATTCTCAAACAGTCACACTTAGTAATAGCTGAGAAATTGACGTTTAAACCTTGGTAGGTAAGTTTTGGGCCACCCTGTATAGATTTTAAAATCATGGTGAGTATATGTGTAATTTTTACTTTCTCCCCTCATCAGGAAACCTATGTTTGGGAAATGTATCAAGAAAGATGTTGGGACTTCTTCCCTGTAGGCGATTGCTTTAGGAAGCAGTATGAGGAAGAGCTAGGCAGCGCCGGTTAACTGGGTGACATTGTTATCTTTGTTCTTCCTCAGTTTTCATCTTTTTGCCTCCCAGGAGTTACAAAGCCTGCTTGAGAAACGTTTGTTTGACCAATAGTATGATGTGGTGTAAAACTGAAACTGTGGTTTTGGCTTTTTTATCCTGGATGAGAGAAAGGCAAATCTTGACTTTAGTATCACATTTTCATTCATACGACTCATTTAGAGAAAGAAATGGACTTCTTCACTGAAATGAATCACGCATTGTTTACATTTCATTTTTCTGTTGATGTACATTCTTTTTTTTTTTTTTTTGTTTTTCAATTTTTCCTCTGTGATCTTGCAAACGTCCAGTAAAAAAAAAAGTCCTTTATAATGAGCACTAAGGAAGGATTGTTTAGACAATTTGATTCGTTTCCATTTTGTATTTGTTAAATGATTTGTTGTTGCTTAAAATCCCAGGGAAAATTGTCTGAAAGTTCTTGATAAAAAATATTGGTATTTTTTTAACGTTTTAGAATTTATTACCAATAAAATAACGCAACAACAAATCCACTTAACAAAAGCAAATGGAAATTTAATCTTATATACATTTTAAGTGTTCATGTAAAAAAAAAATTGTCTTCCTTGGACAAAGATTAAATGAGATTACTTTTGTATAAAGAAAACGAGAAATAAAAAGAATCGGGGTTTGTTACAAATTAAATGTGTGCTATCTTGAGTGCTTTGAAAATTTAAATTTGTAATTTTGTTATAAAAACATTTCCTGATAAAGTTGCTCACTTATTGTTATAACAATAATAATGTGGTCTAGAATCAAGAGAAGTGATCAGGGTTTCTCAGCTCAAATAAAATACTCACAAAGAGTGATTTGTAAGATAAAAATACTTAACGGGTTTAAAACGCAGTTTAGCTGTACGAATATTTGTACAAAAGAGGTTACAACGAAGAGAACATCCATAGTGAGCGGTTGTTTTTAAAGTAAGGTCCATTTCGTAAAAAAAACAAAACTGCCGTAATTTTTGCTATATAATGCACGTATTATACAAGATAAAAGTTAAAAAAATCGTCACTGCGCATTATAAAAAAGTGTGCAATAACATTATTATTATTAATATTCTGATGTTGATGTGATAATTTCTAGATCTACATGAAAATTTCTGTATTCTTAAAAAAAAATAGGTAATTCTTAATTGAATATTGAATACACGTTATCGTGAGTCGTCATACCAAGTGCACTTTGCAATTCTTGAAAAGTATGCAAAGCTCTAAGCCAATGGGCACTTATTTATTTACAATAACCTGGGTGTGCATTATACACAACGAATTTTCTTCCTAAAATCCCCAAAAAAATAAATGTGCATTATATATCGAAAATTGTGTTACAACATACAAGGTGTCCATAACTAAAGCACCCTATTGCAAAGCTGCCAACGCACTGTTTGCCGTACACTGCATCGTATGGGATATGGAAGGCCTGTTCCAACATCTTTACTGTCTGCAGTTAACAGGACAAAACTTCTCCAATTCTCGCAGGAACACAAGGATTAGACAGTCAAGCATTGGAGAAAAGTCATGTGGTCCGATGAATCACTAGTCAGTTGAGTGAGAATTTGGTGGAAACACCATGAAAGCATGCACCCTAGCACAACATACCTAACAATGAATGTAAAACTTTTGCTGTATCCTTTGCCGAAACTAACATCATAGACAGAAAGAACAGGTCAGGAAAAGAAAGAAAACTACATTCCTGGCAGCAGAGTGATCAGAACGACAGACAAAAATTCAGATATTTGTATGCTAAATGCATGGAAAATGAATTGGACTATTAAATCAACGCTACTTCCATATCCAAAAGCTCCAGATTATTCCAAAGACAATTTTATTTAATGAAAGTGGGTTTTTACCATAATCTATGCATTAACGAACAATATCAGATGTAGATACACATCTTGTACTACTGCTTACACATTAGGCCTTGTATGTAATAATGTGTGTACTGTCAGCTGTTATTTTGTAACTACGGAGTAAATAACTCACTTTCATGAAATAAAATTGCGAAATACAGAAGGGGTGGTCATAATAATCTGGCCACTCTGTATACTAAAGAAATTTGATGAAATCATGCATCATCGTTGATATAAAAACAGTCATAAATGCTAGTCTAATGGTTGATGGTGTGATGATGGCTTACGCTTGTGAGTTCATATATCGAATGAGTTGGTCTGTAGTTGCAGCGGGCTTGCTAGATTTCCCGATCTCACCCTATGGACTTTTTTTTTGTATAGGGACATTTAAAATTCATTGTTTATTCCACTCCTGTTCATGATATTAAGGATCTTCAACAGAGAATGGGGAACATAGGGAATTTTTGAACTTGTGAAGCAATCCTGAATTCAATGAGCTCAGCAATGCAATGGTGTAAGTGGATGTCATTTTGAAAATTCGCTCTGATTGCATTTAATTTATTGATTCTTCGCGTTTTCATTGTTGCTCATTTAACCTGACTGAAAATAAATGATTGTTAATCTAGCAAACAAAGTAAACACGTAGATACTGTAACAACCCAATATGCGACGTAACTTTCCCCGTCACAAATCTACGAACTGGGCCTTGGTCGTTCACCTATTGGGCTGGCTTATCCTGGAGACAATAAAATAAATGAACAACAAGCTTCAGATAAAAATTATCTCCGGTGTTGTTTTATTATTAATTTCCCATATCTTGGGTTAACATTTCTCATAATACAATTCCTTAGTTCAAGAATAGCAAGAAACCACTAATCCACATAAAATTTTGATGTGGATTAATGGTTTCTTGCTATTCTTGTCGTTCCGTGTCCACAGTGTCTGGCTCTGTTTCTTCCTGAATTCCTTAGTTATTATGATCTTAACTTTTCTTGAACTAAAGCATGCGATTAATCCTGTACATCACTGCCCTTTCCTGGGGATGAAGATTCTAGACAACGTCCAGCTTGTATAGCAAGAATTTTTACAAAAGGTCCAATCAGAGAAATTTTATACCAAGTAAGATCAACAAATCACAAGGGATTAAGCAGGGGAGCGTGGAGGCCATGGCAGCTTTTTTGATCATCATTTCCGACACGATCGCTCCATCAATTTTGCAGCTGTAGCCCTCTAGCGGCCGCAAACGGAAACATAGAGATGCCGGACATTTTTCAAAAAAAAACTTAGCAAAGTGCTCCATGTATTTGGAAAGTTTCGTGATATGTTAAATAATATAACTACAATAAAATCATGAAACCGAGACAATAATTTGTGGACACCCTAGGGTGCATAATAAAATTCAAATAAAAATTGAATGAATTTATTAAAAAGCATTTCATGTGATATAATAAATAAATACATTAAAACAAGTACAGCAGTGGTGAAGCAAGGGTGTTCAGATTTTCACCCAGTTTTCTCATTTTTGGGAACATTCCCCCTCCTGCCTTTGCTACACCATTGAATTACAGAGTGTTTAAAGGATGGTAGGGGGTTTGGCCAACACCATCTAAAGAGACATTTGGTGGTGTTGGTTTGACAGAGTGTAGGGAATATGCCCCATAACGTTAACGGGAAAATGGTTGGTTGGTTGATTAGAAATTTTGGCATCGACTACTAAGGTCATTTTGCGCCTTTTACACAAGTTATATGTGTACACAGCTCAGGACAAACACAAATGACCACGGCGGGATTCGAACCCATGACCAGGCGGAACTAGAAGCCTACGCCCTAGCCCTCTCGGCCATTTGGCCGGCACAGGAAAATGGACATTTGTCCCAAACGGTTCACACCGTAACTTCAGTATCCTTAGTTTTCAGGAAAAATTAATAACTCCACATGTTGCACAAAATTGATCACATACAGGATATTAAATTTTTATTAACTAAAAATTAAATAATAATACATCAATATTAGAGTGCAGGACAATAATTTCAATTCAATCTAATCTAATTGCATGTCCTCTATTTAAAAATTCTGGCAACAATTTCTTCTTTTGCATATGGTCCAAGCGAAGGGTCTTAAGTAGCTTCTGATGCTCCTTCGTGGCATGTTTAATTTGCTTCTGTGGAGGTTCTCCGCGAGATTCAAACAGGTGGAATCAATTCTAATAACCAACAGGGGAATTTTGCTGTCGGGGTGAGCTGGAGGCTGGGGGTGTGCCTGGATCCGGTATTAGGTGCCTCTCACATTAAGTGTTACTGAAATCCTTTAATATCAGGTATATTTTGTGAAAGATAATCAATTCCATGTATTAGCAGAAAATCCAACCCATCTAACATTTATCCTAGATGTTATAGAATCTGATCAGGTTCTATAATTTGTTCATCTTGGTGGCATCATTTTTATTTCTGTTCATATCGCAGTTATCCCAAATGTCCACTTTCCCGTTAACGCTATGGGGTAAATGTCCGGATTCAAGGAGTCCATGATTTCCCGGTGGATGAGCCGATTTTCAATGATGCTCAGAGAATTGTACCTTTCCATGTCTTCTGCAAAGAATAATGGGTCATAGATGCTGAATATTGAGATTGCGAGCAATTCAATTGCGAGATCTGCTCATTTTCCATAACCGGTAAGCGGATAATTTGGTCCCGGAGAATAGGGTCCCGGATAAAATGGTCCCAAATGCAAAGTAGGAGATAATGGTTCCATATGTTCAGCATGAGCTCTCTAAATATCTTAACATTGAAACAATTGATAGGTCATTTATAACTTTGATAAATTATAACACATATACTCATTTTTAACATAAATCACTTTAATGCTTAACTAAAATTACATCGTTTCAAAATAACAATACTTGAAAACTTAAGTACCTTCCATTCCTGATAATACGATACTGTTTTAAACAATCATTGAACATATTTAAGGAGGGTTTTGTTTTTTTTTTTAGGGATTTTTAGGAGGGGAAGTTTTATTTCAAACATATTTATTTAGTTTCACATTTAGTTCCCCCCTTCAATTTAATAAAATAATGTGTTTTCAAATACCAATTTTCAATAGCATTTAATAAGATTCATAAAGAGTTTTAAAAGTCTGGCCAAATTGAAATCCATAACCAAACTTCATTAAATCAAACATCTTGATTTTTTAGATTGCTTTTAGTACCTGGAAAAGGGATGGGGCCACCTCGGCATTAAAAATTTTAAAAAAGTTAACGATTGAAAACCTTTGAAACATTCCTATTTTATTTTTTATTTCTTCAGAAATCCAAAATTTTTAGCGGATACACGCACAGATTCAAATTTCGGTAATAAGCTTTTTAAGTTCGTTTTTGATAATGATTTGAGAATATTTATGGAATGTTTTCCGGACTTTTTATGAAAATAACTTCAAAGGAAAAATAGGAAATGTTTTTGAAAACAGGAAAAAAATAAGAAGGAAAGCAGTTAAAAGACTGCAACAATCAAGTTTTAAAAATTATATACAATTAAAAGCCACCCAGAAATTATGAGCTCATAACTTTCTAGAGCTCCGATATCAGGTAATGCAAGATTCCCTAAGGAAGTCTTCATAATTCTTGCATAAGTAATATCTAAGTATTAAGGTCCCCCTAGACGATCAATAATATTGATCAATATTCGCTTCAATATTGAAGCGCGCATCAATATGCTTCAAAACGCATCAATATTCTCTTCAATACTAATTCTGGGAAAATGATTCGTGCTGCATTGTCGGGGTTGTTTTTGTTGTGAATTTCGAAATGTTTTCCAATTCGGATTTGGGTTTTCTAGCATTGACTCTTGCACTGTGCGAACAAAAAAAATCAAAGAGAAAAAGAAATAGACGCTGGTCCAAAGAGTGGTACAAATTGAGAAGCCGCTTTACACACGAACATTTGCTAAATTTTTTACATTCTACAGAACCGAACGACTATAAAAATTTTCTTCGATTGGACGAAGAAGTTTTCCAAAATTTTCTTCTTTTAGAGCTAGTTCCAGAAAAAGGAAACGATATTGAAAGAAATATTGACAATAAACCTTCAAATATTGATAGGACGCTTTCTTCAATATTGACAGAAAATATAATTTTCTATCAATATCCGTCAATATTGATAGAACGCTTCAATACACTCCTAGACGATCAATATTTCCATCAATATCCCTACACTTCAATATCCTCCATCAACATTGAAGTGGATATTGACAATATTATTGGTCGTCTAGGGGCTACTTTAATGTGTAATTTTGTCGACAGATGGAGGAACCGTTTCACACATTAAACTCTACTTCCGGTTTTTATTTCATTTTCCGTTGAAAACAGGCGAAGAATAGTTTGAAAGAAATAGGTAGATATAAAAGTTACTATATCGATTATTCTTATGATTCTAGTGCTATATAATTATCAGTTCTTTGGGCTATGAATTTCTATCCCCGATCACTGTTTAAGAGCTATCTGAATCTCTAAAGATCGTCGCATCACAAGGTCGCATCCACAGATTAAAGAGAAAACAACAAATCTGTTTTTCTCCTTAATCTGTGGTCGCATCTTTTTAACAACCTTGGTCGCATCTTTTTAACAACCTTGGTCGCATCTTTTTAACAACCTTGGTCGCATCAGTGGTCGTTAGCCATGGAAGAAGAGAATTTGTAGCCTTGTACGTAGCCACCGTATATGTAAATATGTAAATTTACATATACGCTGGCTACGCCTTGTCTAAATCATGGCCTATTCATCGTAAGATAATCATAAGATAAATAGACCATGGTCTAAGTGGTTATCTTCCCGTTTAGGTAGCCGATGGTCTCTCGCAACGGCAAATTCCCGCAGCCTGCTTTAGGATTGGCGCGCACACTCGTGAAAGATAACCATTTCTGGCCCCATTTCTTATATCCCAATGGATGCAGATCAATCCAAGATCTAGTGAAATATTTTTCACTATTTATTAATTAATATCGGAGGTAGTGGCGTGAAAAAATCCTCCAAAGACCATTTTCTACTTATTATTATAATTGTATTATATTATATTATACAGAATTATTAATTATATCTTTCGGTAAGACATTTTTAATCTTATGTAAGACGCTAGAGCATTTTTTTTTTTTTTAATCTCGTTAATTAGCACGGCATGTTATATACGAGGGTAGGCTGAAAAGTAATGCCTCCATGGCTGTAACTTTTTTTTATTTTTTAACCGATTTTCCAAATTCTTTTTGTATCTGATACTCACATTTCTCCTCTATGTAATGCACTATTCACTTTTCGACATAGTCCCCATCCCTTTCCACGCATTGTACCAACGCGTGACTAGTCGGGTGAACCCGTCGGAGGGGAATTCCGGGGTTGTTGTCAACACCAAGACCAAAAGGCAGGTTTCACCTCGTCGTCAGAACGCAACTCATGCCCCTTAAGGTGCTCTTTCCTCTTTGGGAAGTGGTGAAAGTCGCAAGGTGCAAATTCTTTCATTTTTGAACTGCAGTTTTTCATCTTTGAACTGTAGGCGCTGCAACCCCCTCTGATGTGTGGCGATCGTGTGCGGACGGGCGTTATCGTGCTGCAAAGAGGATCCAAAGATGCCATTCAATCCTCGTGTCGACGACAACCTCGGAATTCCTCTCCGACGGGTTCACCCGACTAGTCACGCGTTGGTACAATGCGTGGAAAGGGATGGGGACTATGTCGAAAAGTGAAAAGTGCATTACATAGAGGAGAAATGTGAGTATCAGATACAAAAAGAATTTTGAAAATCGGTTAAAAAAATAAAAAAGTTACACCCATGGAGGCATTACTTTTCAGCCCACCCTCGTACATTTGTATGTTCGTGAAAGAAATTATAGTTGTGCATCATATCGTAAAGAGCAACATTCATTATAACCCATTTTAGCAGAAAGTGCCTTCTATTTATGCTCCAAGGGAAGTGCAAATATTTGTTGTTTCTTTGTGTCTAAAGGATTCTACTTTCTAAAAGTAAGGTAAGGGTGTAACAGGATTGATAATGTTTAATAATAATTTGTTTTATTTCGATATAATTATATCGCTCGGTGAGTCAAAAATGAAATCATTATTAACATGTATTAATTTTAGGTGGTTTTGTCTCTGGTTTTAGTAGCAGAAACTGCACATCTGTGTGGTTGCAGAACATGCCCGATTTTTTTATAATTTACTTGATATTGTACTTGTTAGTGGACTGATGTATTTTTTATATTTCCCTTAAAAATTGGTTTTTAACCTAATTCTCATATTTTACATTCTTAATACAGCCGAACTAGCTTAAGTACAAGCACTCAGGACCCTACACTTAACCATTATTGCAAATAATAGATGTTACTAAATATGTTGCAAATGACATGTTACAAAATATAATTAATATTGTGATGTGTTGGTCAGTGGAATACAGGCAGAAATCCGTTGAGTTGTGGGGGCACTATTTTCTGCTGTATCACGTTGGGCTGTTATGTGTTGAACGCCTTTATGAACCTGAGTATAATAATCTGGTTTATCTTTGAAATAATTTTTGTATGATCAACATCATGCGTCCTGTCTTATGCTTAGCTGTCGTTGGCCAATGACCGTCATTGGGAGTGTTGACTTAGCAGTGAGTGTTTCCAGAGCAGTTTATGATAAAAATACCCTTCGCTACACTAACCGTACTGCAGTTACTGGTATGTATAAACCAGACACAGGGTGACTAGCGACCGGGAAAGTCAGAGAATTTTACAAAATCAGCAAAAAAATGCGAAATAGGAGCGAAAAATTTGAAAAATATCAATAATATTCTATCAAAATAGATTTTTTTTTGCTGCTTATGGTCAGGGAAAATAACATTATCAACCGGGTAACATAGAGGTGCTGTAGAAAACAAGACCACCTCTCTTCTTCCTCTGGGGTTTGTTTGAAATCATTTAACTTTAACAAAGACATTGACTTTATATGCCTAAATTTGCGTTGAGGGAAGATCCCTTGGGCGATTTCACTTTTCATATAATTACACATTTCTCCATCAAGCAACAGAATTGGTTAGCAAGGTGGTTGATTTCGAGGGGGGGGGGGGGTGCGGTCCTTTCATCCATTCCTGATAATCTTTTTAGCACAAACTTGATTAACACGAAAAACCGCTTAAAACGAATTTATTTCGAGTCCCAGGCCCTTCACTGCACTTATAAAATATCCCGTTTACACAAACTATTTTGTATCCTCAGTCTGATAACATGAATAATTTTTAAGAAAAACCATATAGTAAATAAAAGTTGTGTTACTTTTTTGACTTTATTGTATGATTTAAATAGTAATTAATTGGGTTGTTTCTTAAGTATTGTCCAAATTTGATGGAAAGGAAAAAGACACCAGAAACAAGGAAAAGAATGCATATCTGTGTTCAGCAGCTATTCGCCTCTTGCAAGCTTCAAGACCGCCATCTGACAAGAGAATTGCAAAACTACTTTTGGAATGGCACACTTTTTTTCAATGCAACCTTTTTCTACTGGTCTAGGGTCCGTGTTTGTACTGCGATGCACACTGGGTGCTGGAACCAGACGTCTGCTGCAGAGGCCAAGATGCAACAATGTGCATTGCACAGTTGCTCTCAATAGCTTTCTGGTGCATTCCTCTTTCATTTGGGCTGTCAGTGTATCGACATTGTACACATCTTGTCCATTCTTCCATTCATTGTACACCTTCACTACAGCACTGTGCAACAGTTCATTAAAGCTGTGGTTTCCGAAATGCTGCCGCCTTTTACACAGTACCCGATGATCATATCTTTTTCAAGGTCTGTTAGGTCGTGTGCTTTACCCATGACACCGACTATTGCTGTATGAACTGTTCCTCTGAAACCACCTTTATACGTCTTCCAACAGGCAGGTTTATCCCCCCCCCCCCTCATGTGAGTGGGCACGACTGTATTTACATAAACCTAGGTGGCGGTCATAATTCAGTGAATCGACCCTGTACAAAAGTGTGAAAATCTTATAAATTTTGCTTTATTTGTTCTGATTTTGTAAAGTGGACCTAAACTTCTGTTTACATGTTGGCTAAAAGCTGTTTTTAGTTAAGAATTAAATTTTGTTTATGTTGAACTCTACAGAGAAGTTGAATGTGCTTAAAATAAGTCTTGTTTTTTCTAGCAAACCATGCCTTTTGTGAGGATTAATAGAGGCATAATGTTGATTGCAAAGTTGATAAGGTACACGTCATCTGCAGGAAGCTGATTGTTGATGTGGACCAAACCACTAAATTGACAGGGAGAAGGAACCATGAATGATGGCCAGGCTGTAATTGAATCAGTATGCTGGGAAGAAACCACACCAAACTGACACTAATCTGACCGAAGAACACAAATGAACTCACAGTCTGTCATAGTTTAGGAGATAAGTTTCCAAAATTCATGAATACTTTTGAGTTAATGAACTCTATATCGATTTTCATATTAAAGAAACATTCATTTGCTCATGAAAATTGCTTGGAATTTCTGCTGTTGTTCTAAGGGCACAGCTTCTAATATATTTAGAAGGTAAGTTCAGTTTATTTATTTAAATAGAGTCTATAACTTTTTTTTTACAGTGTCTCTATTAGAATAAGCTAGGTACTCATTTGTGATACAGATGATGTCATGAATTCTTTGTAATCCACATTTTCATGCAACTGCAATTCAGAGTTCGAGTTGCTGGGAAAATTTTGCATAGAAGTCATTGTTATAAGAAATTGAACGTTCTTAGCAATTTTATTACTTTGTATAGCACTACCACATTATCTTCAAATGCATTGTAATTAAGTTGAATGTCTGCAGGCCATAAAGCTTGAGAGCACATTTGCATTACCATTGTATTTGCTACAGGTGGCCCGTCTTTTGTAATACTCAATAGATATCCTAACATCTCTAACCTAAGACTGTTCCTCCAATCATTCCTTACCCTGCCCATAGCAGAAAAGCATTTCCATTTCTTTTATGGCAAATATTCTTAATTCCTCCAGTGTACTCAAAGACAAAGAAACTGAAGAAATTCTTCAAGATATAATTACAGTGTGGAAAAGGGAGGGAAAGATTCCGCAACCTGGACTCAAACCAGGATCCACGACTGTTACTTCGCTGCCCTAACCGGACAATGAACTGCCAAACTGTTAAAATATTTCCGTATAGATTTCTACGAAACTGGCTGAGCAGATCCCCAACTTGCAAATCTAGAATATTGTTTATATATTATCCTTTAATTGTCAAATAAATGGGTGAAAATTCAAAAAAAAAAAGAGGAGATAAAGGAACTGAGATAATCCATCAAATGTATCACATTACAATATAAACAAGGGAATTAAAAATGTGTAACTGCAGTTCAATATTGTAACAGCTTGGCAGTTCACCGTCTCCAATAACTCATTTCGTTAGAAGCAAAAGTCATGGTCCAGTTTGAGTCCAGGTCGCAGAATTTTCAATTCACAAATTCAATCCGGAGGTATAGATCCCAACACAGTAAATGGGGTGCTCATACGTTGCTCAGTCGTTGAGTTGAGTCAGCTCAGCTTTGAGCGGAATCTGGAGTTGCCTATACGTATCTTCAGATAGTGAATCAGATTTCAAAATCTAAGTCGCCAGACAAGCAGGCTTTAGTGAGTCAAGTCCGATTCAGCCGCCCACTTATTGAACCAGCCAACATGGCAGATTCGCATTGTACAAGGGGTGATCAAAAAGTAAGGTTACAAAGCCTGCAGTGAAACATATACATTTTATTTCATGCAACCAATACAGCCAACTGATAGAACATACATTAGGTTATTTTTCAGACATAGTCTCCGTATTGGTTTAGGCACTTGTCGGTTCATGGGATACGTTTGAATATTCCCTCTTGATAAAAATATTGCCTTACGTGTTCAGCCATGTTGCAAAGTGTTTCACCTCCTCGTCTGAAGCGAATCGTCGGTGCTCCTTCAAGTGAGGAAAGAGGTTAAAGTAACTTGGAGTGTGGTCGACGCTGTAGGGTGGGTGTTAGATGATGTCCCAGCGAAACTGCTTCAACAGCGTGGGGATCTTGTGGGCTGTATGAGGTCACGCATTGTCGTGAAGGAGGATGACGGCTTCGGTGAGAAGTCCTGGCCGTTTCCTCCTGAACAAGTCCTGGCTGTTTCGCGACAACATGCCTGAACACGCAAGGACAGGATTCTTACCAGGAGGGAATATTCAAACTCATCCCAAGAACCGACAAGTGCCTAAAGTGATATGGAGACTATGTCAAAAAATAACCTAATGTATGTATTAACAGTTGCCTGTATTGGTTATATGAAATAAAATGTACAGGCTTTGTAACCTTACTTTTTGATCACCCCTCGTATAGTGGAAAAATGCACATGTTAAGTACTTTTATCTTTGCTTCAAGCAGATAATGTGGGATATGGTGAAGATGATCTGCAGTTTTCTTTAAATATACTGCAGGGTGGTTATAATTAAAGTGACACCATTTAGATCCTTCTAGCGGCCGTTCTGGTAATCAGATTTTGACGAAACTTGACATATATGTTATACAGACCATAGGGAAGAGAATTTTACAATAAAAAAAATTAGTTCACATTTTGACCGCTACGTCAAGATATGGCACATGAATAATAACAAAAACAAGTTAGAAGCAGAGAAATTTATAAAATCAGAGCATTTGTTCAATGTGCATTCCATTTGTGTCAATGACATGTTCAAAGCACATTATTGCATGTTCCACAGTAGAGTGAAGGGTTTCCTGAGGAATCGCAGTGATATGGCATATTATGCTTGCTTTCAATTCAGGGACAGTCCGTATTTTTCCTCCACAGACATTATCTTTCAAATATCCCCACAACCAGAAGTCACAAGGGTTTAAGTCCGGTGAACAAGAAGGCCATTCAGTTGGAAAAGTTCTCGAAATCACGCGATCATCTCCAAAATGAGCATGAAGCAGTTCCTTCACTTATCGTGTAATGTGGGGTGTTGCACCATCTTGCATAAAGACAGTAGTGTCTAAACATTGTCTTTCTTGTAAAGCAGGAATGACTTTCTGCTGCAGAAGTTCGCAGTAACGAGCACCAGTGATTGAGTATCTTTTAGTGCCTTGAGGAGTGTTCTCTTCAAAGAAAAAGGGGCCAAGAATGAAATGTGAAGTGAATCCGCATCATATGGTCATGTAATCAGAGTGCAAAAGCTTTTCATGCACAACCATCGGCTTTTCAGTATCCCAGATGCGACAGTTTTGAGCATTCACTGCTCTGTCTAGTGTGAAATGCGCTTCATCTGACCACAAAATGTTCCGTGGCCATGCATTATCGACGGCTATTCTAGTCAGAAACAGGCAAGCAAAATCAGTGCGTTTTTCCGGATCTTCATGAAGCAACTTTTGAACCACCTGGATCTTGTATGGATACCACTTTAAAATGGAATACAAAACTTTTTGTACCGTAGACCACAGAACAGACAAATCACGTGATACGGCTCGAGCACTTGCTGAAGAATATTGGGCACTTGAAGCACTCTCCACTACAGCAGCAGCGTCGTCTTCCACAGTCTCATTCGCAATTCATTTCCATTCTCTGCCTGGTAGCACACACAACTCACCAGCTTCTTCAAATTGCTTAATCATCTTTTTTAAACCATTAATGGCCCAGTTTGCAAGTTTTTCAAACGTGCAGCAGAAGCATTATTGCATTTCTGGTAAAACAACTTCACCAATAAAGCTCGATCCTTTTTAGCTAAAGCCATCATGAAGAATGACTTTACATTTAATTTCACTGTCCTTTTAAAGCTTTTCTAATTTTGCATCTCATTTGCATAACGTCTCTGATTGAGTAAAAATTCTCAGATAGTTTCTTACATGACCAATGCCATATTTTGACGTAGCAGTCAAAAATTTTTTTGTTGCAAAATTCTCTTCCCCATGGTCTGTATAACATATATCTCAAGTTTCGTCAAAATCTGATTACCAGAACGGCTGCTAGAATGGTGTCACTTTATAATCTTAGAAGAATATTTGTGGTCATTGCTCTTTAGTGCCCCACCCCCTCCCCCAGCATGTTTGCTCTTTCTCTTTCCCAACAGCTCAGTATAGTCTTGTTCACTCTACTATATTGAAATTTATTTCATGTAATCATAGTGCAAGTTTTATAATATATGCTAAAAATTTGAAAAGCGATTTTTCATTATAATTAATAAAATAGCAGTAATGATAATGGCTTCTAACAATGCTTTAATAATACACATAATCAGTGTTCATAATAATAAAGATGTAAAAGACTAAATAAATGTGAAATCTCGTGTCACATGGTTGGCAAAATAGCGTGCATTTCTCCAGAATAGTGAGTGCCTTGCAATTGGGCAATCTTTTACCGTCAAATCTTAAGTAAAGGTTAACATCTAGTCACGGGAGAATTCGGGGACGAGGCTGAAAATAATAGCAGATTTTAGATTCCATTTAATTTTATATGCGCATGAAAATAAATTGGAAAAAAAGTTTATTATTTTATTTGGATGGGTAATGTTTTTGCATATAAACTTGTTCTAAACACTTTTACTGCAGAAAAAGTGAAGGGAAAATTTAAAAATTATGCTATCGCAGGGATTTGAACCTGCATCTCTGTGTGTAAAATGCACTGCGTTTCCCACAGTGTCACTCAGACCATTAATAGAGTGACCCATATTAATTATTTTTTTGTCAAACTTATGAAACTAAGGGCTCACACAGCCATGTGAGTGACCTTGTGACCCTAACCCTCTGCACAGGCAGTATTTTGCATTATTTCATGTGTACTCATGACATATGTTGCATTGTTAGTATATTCTATTACAATTATTGCATTATTAAATTAAAGAGTAGCCTACAACATTATTACAATAATTACAAATTAAATTAGACACATAGTGGTAAGACCCTGAAAAAAGCTGATGTTTCGGATAGACTATCCTTTATCAAAGCAAAAAATAAAATTCATGATATCCATGCTGTTCAAACATTGCTGATAAGGTCAATAATAAAAATGAAACAGTTTCTTGAATAAGCAATATGGTAGAGTATTTATTGTGACAACGTGTTTTCGGTTTTACATTCTTCAGGTATTTACCAGGGAAGAGGTATTTTAAAGAACACTTTGTTGGGGCGGGAAGCAAAGTTTGAAGAGTGGGCTAGCATTACACAAGGGAGCCAATTGGAAAATAAGGAAGAGATCAAAAGGAAACTTAGAGGTGGGGAGAGTTAAGAAATTCCTTTTGATCCCTCCCCCATGATTTCACCAGGAGTTCAGTTACATATCCATTATCGTTAGAATCAACCCCTTTAAGCATTTAATATTATAACACCCATGTCCGTCTTGCTTAATTGGTTTTCACATATTTAGATGCAGTCATTGTATTGTTACAAGTTATACAAATTTAATTAGTGAAAATATGTTTTATCTCTATTGGTTGACTTATATCATTGTGTATAGAAATTTTAGGTATAGGTCATCTCATAAGCTCCCTTGTGTAATGCCAAGCTCACTCTTCAAACCTTGCCCCCCCCCCCCCCAACTTTTTTGAATCAATCTGTTGAGGTTAAATAAATTTTATTACTTATATTCAGTTAAAACCCAATATGTTTTAATATATTCTCATAGATTATCTTAAATTTATTTTTTTGCCCATTGAATTAGAGTTTGTATTCTTCAGATGTAAAGAGCAGGTGTGACTTTCTCAATAGTTAGACTTATTACACAAACCTGCTTCGTATTTGTACAATATGTACAGGCACTGCAGTGAGCATTTCTTGGCAACTGATTATATGGGTCCTGATCGAAAAAAAATTATTACCATTTGCAATTTCGTCTGTTTTTGAAAACTTTCCCTTATCAGGTATACACATATTGCTGCTTACCAGAATATGCATAAGTAAATTTAATCAAAACGTGTTTATAACATGGACTTAATGATTTCAAGATTTCAAGATCAGTTCTTTTTTTAATACAAAAAATAAAACGAATGCAAGAAAAATAAAAGTATTATAACTCTAATAAAGCATTCTAAATTTTGTACATTTGTTAGATATTGGTGGACAAGGAGATGAACAAAATGTTCAGGTGTCAACTGCCAGCTTACATATATCAACTTTGTCCCATCATATGAGTCAAGAGCCATCACTATCAACATCCACATCCACATCCACAAGCCCTCCACGTATCTAGAAGGTTAATGTATCTGTGGAACCTCTTCAAGAAGAAATAACCCATGACGTTTTTGAAAATCCTTCTTTTATGGATGTACAGCCATCCACAAGTAAACAATTAGATTCATCTGTCATGAACATGTTAGTAAAAATAGTGCCTACATTATCTGAAAGAGACAAGTTGTGTTTCACAAGAATAAAATTAACACTAAAATTAACTGAGAAGCACATTAATGTTCTTCCTTTCAAAAACATGAAAGTTTCACTAGCCGCACAAATATTCAGCAATTCTGTTTCTGTGGCTGTTGAAATTTCGATTGCTTTAGGCATTCTTCCAGGTGAGGGTATAGGTCCAACTAAATTTCTTGAAAGGATGGACAAGCTTTTTGACACTTAACAGTACTCAAAAGATTATTAAAGATAAAACAAAAATGAGGTTTGCTTTGAGTGATGACAGTGGCCATATCAACCTTTTAAATGAAATTCATCTGTGCAAAACAACCTGCTTCGTCACATGACTGGAAGAAAATTTAACTTAGAATATCTTCTAACTAGGAGATTAAATCAAGACTGCATTGAAAATTTGTTTGGAACTATACGTCAAAACAGGGAAATGATGACAGTCCCTGCTGCATTCCAGAATACATTGAAACATACAGGTATTGGACATTGAAACTGAAACACCTTCGCAAATAGCACTGGATACCCCCAGGGCTGAATAGAACCTTCTGCTAGGTAATTAATCGTATGCATATCAATGAATCACATGTCAGAGGTCTTGGTAGTCACTCCACTAGAAAAGTTCGATAGTAAGCTTCAAATTGTCTGTGCAGAGCGCTATAATGGGAGACATATCCGACTTCAAAAGAGGGCAGATTGTTCGGGCGCGTCTAGCAGGTGCATCTGTGTCCAAAACTGCCACACTTTGTGATGTCTCACGTGCTACAGTATCCAGGGTGATGTGTGCATATGAACAGGAAGGACGAACCACGTCCAGGAGGAGCAACTGCAGGGGAAAACGGAAGTTGTCGGAAAGAGACGTCAGGACATTGACCAGGATTGTTGCACGAAAGCGGAAAACCACCGCAGCAGAAATCACCGCAGAAATAAATCTACATCTCCAGGAACCTGTGTGCACGAAGACAATCCGTCGTTACCTGCATAAATCCAACATCCATGGCAGGGTTGCTATACCGAAGCCTTTCATCAGTAGTACAAATGCCTCCAAGCGGGTTCAGTGGTGCCGCACGCATAAAACCTGGACGTTGGATGACCTCAAACGCGTCATATTCTCGGACGAGTCCAGCTACACTGTCTTCCAAACAACAGGGGGGGTATTCGTCTGGAGGAGCCCCTCTGATGCCTACAACCCAGACTGCTTGGCACCCACAGTCAAACACGGAGGTGGATCAGTAATGGTTTGGGGTGCAAACTGTGCAGGACCTCTACCGATCCTTCCCAAGACGTGTTACTGCTGTGCTGGCTGCCCACGGTGCCCCAACACCTTATTAAATAAAGATTTTGGATTTCTACCAGGTGTTTCAGTTTCAATGTCCAATACCTGTATTTTAGTTGGTTCAGTCTTTAAATTGTCTGAAAGTCCAAACTGTGAAGATGATAAAGAAATTATTTTACAACATGTGCAGTCTATACCAATGACCCAAATCACTGCAAAACCACCACAGCAAATTATTAGAATCATGAGTAGATTTCGGTTTGCTTAGAAGTCATCGTGTTATTTTGCACATAGATATTGAAAATACTGTAGTTTCTTTGAGTTATAATATGTCTAAGAACCTCAGCTTTAAATGTTCAAATTAAATATTCAATAAAAATTTAACTTTCATTTAAGAGAAAAAAAAATTGAAATCACCTAATTAGAATCTACTCATGATTCTAATATTTTGAATTGGAGCTGTACTGTAACTGATGAATTGTCAGAAATACCAATTCAAATTGATTCTGGAGAAAAAAATGCAAGATTTTATGTATGTGATTATATTTGTAAAAAAAAAAAAATTAAGCAGAACTCTTTTATTACTTACCAAAATGCACTAGTTGAATCTAACCCCACTTTTTCAGAAGTAGAACAGATATTTTCATACTTTAAAGCATATGATGTTGTAGAAAAAGATTTTAGTGGTTTAAATATCTGCATACCAACTTTATTTTAGAATTTATAATGAATGGGAAAATCTATCTAATACTAATATTACATGAGTTTCACACTTAGCAGGTATCAGCATACATCTAATAGGTATTCTGAATTGTGTGGATCTTTCAAACCTAAATTTGTGTCATGCTTCATGAAAGTAAATTCTTTTAAGTGTATACAGGGAGTAACAGTCAAAAGTGTTACAAACTTATAGTACTTATACAAGTGATGATAACAGGCATTTTATGTCCTATAAACATTAGTCCAAAAATGCATAACTGATGAGTTACAGAAGTGGACGTGGCTCATTCGCAGTTACACATCATCAGCAACCAGCACAAACCACGTTCGCTCATCTTACACGGCATCTGCGTGAGTCAGGAACTTTTGTTCTGCATCGTGTTGGTGCTGGCCGAACCCGTCGCACCCTGGGATTCGAGGATGAGGTGTTTCATTGAATTCATGAGAATCCATCAGCAAGTAGCCGTGCTATTGCGGGCACCATGGGTAAGGAGCACATGTCTGTCTGGCGAGTGTTGCACGAATAGCTATTCCATCCACACCATCAGAAGAGAGTTCAAGCATTGGGGCCAGCTGACTTTCCACCTCACATTATGTTCTGTTGATGGTTCCTACGGCGTTGTGTGTAGGAACCAGTGTTTCCCAGATTGCTTCTCTTCAGCGATGAAGCATGCTTCTCCATGGACGGCGTTTTCAATAGCTGGAACATGCACCATTGGAAACGGCTAAACCCACATGCTACATGGCCGAGGTGTTTGGAGTGAACATATGGGCTAGTATTTTAATGGCAGTCTTATTGGACCTTACATTCTACCACATCATCTCACAGCAGCCACGTATCTTATCTTCAACAAGTATTGCCAGATTTGTTGGACGATGTATCTCTGGACACCTGTCGCAACATGTGGTTTCAGCATGATGGTGTGCCACCCTATTTCGCGCAAGCTTGTCTGGGACTATCCTGGCGAAACATTTGGTGAACAATGGATTGGGCGAGGGGGTCCAGTGGCATGGCCACCAAGGTCACCGGATTTAAACCCACTGGACTTCTTTTTGTGGGGACATTTAAAGAGCATCGTTTATGAAACCCCGGTGGAGTGAGAAGCGGATCTTGTAGCACGATTGGTGGCATCTGCTGAAGACATAAAAAGACACTCCAGTGCTACGCAACAGGGTGTACAACAGCTTACACCGCAGATGCCAAACATGCACTGATGTTGGAGGCGGTCAGTTTGAACAGCTACTGTAACTACAGTGAAGGCTACATGTGTTCACTTCTGTAACTCATCAATTATGCATTTCCAGACTAATGTTTATAAGACATAAAATGCGTATTATGATCACTTGTATAAGTACTATAAGTTTGTATCACTTTGACTGTTATACCCTGTATATGTGCGTATAAGAATTTTCTGGGCTGTTCGTTTTCGAAATCGAGAAATGCATATCGCAGATCAAAGTTAATGTTCAAAATCTGTATATGTATATTTCATTATTTTGTATGATTGTTAATAATTTTAATTTTCAATTAGAAAAAAATAAAAAGTGCTTTCGTTTATTACTGTGTTTGTCTTTTTTATGTTTATTTTTAATGTTGTAAAGATATTAGAAATTAATTTAATCAATTGAACCCACGCCTACTTCTTTATCTTAAAAACTTATGAAGATTTAAAAAAGTTAATTTAAAGAGGAAAGTGAAAATAAAGTAGAGAGAACAGCCACCAGACGCATTTTGGAGGGGGTTGACGTAGCAGCCATGTCCCAGACGTTGGAGATGAGTGGCTCTGTTTTTATTAACACTTAAATAGCTTTGAATCATTACGAATCATAGCTTCCCATTCTCCCTCTTCCCTGTCAATAGGTTTAGCCATTCTATGATGGTTAACATAATTATTGGGCACACAGTCACAATCTAGCTTGTTTAGTTCTTGAGCAGCTACTCTATATCTAATAAGTATCTGCATTGTTAATCCATGAGTCAGTGGATACTTACTTCTGTTCTATTATAAATTCTGTAGTCACTTGTCATTATCTTGTGATGGTGTTAACCGAAACGCTTTGGCGCAATGAATACTCTCCCAGAGTGCTCATTCAAAAAAGTTTCATTTTTATTATTAAAAAATAAACGCTATCTTTTATTTTTTGCTTTGACAAAGAATAGTCTCTGTCCGAAACAGCAGCTTTCTTTTTCAGGTTCTTACCATTCTGTTCAATTTTGTTTTATTCCAAGATTTTGTGTCTCGTCCTTCTTTTCTTCTACATCCATCAGTAGCACAGACCAACGATGAAAAAACTTTTTGAATGAACTTACCTTATTCATGTAGATTTTAGTGTGCTGAATCCAAATCTGCTTTTAGTTTTTTTTTTCCATGACGTCATGTTTCCAAGTTATGCACATAGCGACTGCAACGTTAAAGTAATAAGTGTGAAGAGAAGCAGCTGCAATGTTAAAATATCCATACTTCTGGGCCACAAGGAAATTTATGAAGCTCCAGATGCTGAATAATTTAAAATGTTTAATTGTAAAACCAGAAATCTGTGTTGAGGTCAGATGCTGATTCAGCACAAAAATATAAGAATAAGCTCTTAAAACGTTAAAAAAGTTTTTTAAAATTTATTTTTTGTTGGCCGGGGGAGGTTGTGGCCTGGTGGGCTTTCACTAAAACACACAACTTCTGTGAAGTTAAGCAACATCAGGCATGGCTAGTCACTGGATGGGTGACCATCAGTGATACACAATCTTCACCCCCTTCCCGATTGCTGCAACCATCATACAGCAGTCGTCAGTCCAGGTCCATCCAGGGATCCAACTCGTGGGCCTCTGGCCATACAGGCCCTGGATGGACGTATTGGATCTCAATAAATAAATAAATAAATAAATAAATAAATAAACTCTTAAAATAATATTGTAAGATACTCTAATTTTGTACAACAGTATTTATAATCATTTTGTTACTGTTGACGCAAAATAAGTTGGCACTTTGGCTATTTCATTCTGTGAATTATTCTATGCTAATGGGGGTGATAGTATTATTAAGTGAGTGTCACCACATGTTCTGCTACTCTGGCTGAGTCAGTTCATTGCCAGGAGTAGGAAAGGAAATATGAAAGTCATATTAGCCTAGAGAATAACACAAAATTAAGCTGACAAGTAGCCATTATGCACTTGGTGTACCAATTTTAATAAAAACCGCTAAGGACTTAGCCAGTGGTGCAAATAAGCACACATTCTTAGGAAAAGGTTCTAGCAAGGTTGAAAAATGCGGCTTCTATTTTGGCTTTCCAACTCGAAAAATAACGTGAATTCATTGCATTGCAAACCTATCGCCCTTTTCAAATAATGAGAACCACATTTTTTCTTACGTTAATTCCTCGTACACAATTGCCCCCATGCAGTTTCAGTATGGAATAGCCGAGATGCCAACTTATTTTGCGTCGACAGTACTTAGGTTACAGCCCGTGTTAGTTTTCACTTTATTGCAGTTTCTTATGAATTTACACCATCATATCGGTAATCAAATGTTCAGAAAAAAATTTTTGAGATTTAACTTTTGATTGTGGGTGTATAGTGGGGGGGGGGTAATTGGGGAGGGAATCCAGGTAGGTGTTTAAAATCATATTCTTTTAAGTCCCTACTGAAATAAGAATTTCTAGAAATTGATCCAGTTAGGGATTTCTCACACAAAGCAACTCAAAACAAACTAAACTAACTTACAAACTGAAATCACTAGCTAGTTTCTGACAAAATTTCACAAAGGATGCTCCTCAGATCTTTGTAATTTTAATCACTCGGTAATTTGAGCCTCATGATGTCTAGTGACTCAGGTGATGAGGAATTATCTTTTGTTACTGTAATCAAAGGCGAAACAAAAATATTGGGCCTATCCTTTTATTGAAACAAACATTAACTGCAGAGCATTTGTTGCCGCAAAAGAACTACAGCAAGCTAATGCAAAATATTTGACATTTTATAGAATGTCCAAAGAATCATTTTAAAATTTAGTTGAAATACTTTCTCCTTGTATTCACAAGAATAATATTCAAGTGCTAGAATATGTTAATGCAAAAGAGAGGATTTCAATAATGTTTTACCAGAAACTAAAAGCATGGTGAGTAGCATGCTGGATTGCTTGAAACTCATTACTAACGCGTTATAGACTGATTAATAACCAGTAATGCTGTGTTATATCGAAATTTTGGTGCTGGGACTAAAAAGTAACTGATCGATAATCCCGTTTAGTGATTGGTTTTTTTTTTTAGTAATGTCTTGTGAGAAAGGCCTTAAAGTTAATCAAATATTGTACTTCAGAACCCCAGAACTCCTTGTGAAAAAAATACACTATATGCCACTGCTTCTGCATGTTCTATTAAAACCAAAATTTTTAATAATAAAAGCACCTCTTCTAGCACTTCCAATGCTAAAATGTGTCACTTGCTGCTGTCGCAATGTTCCTGGTGGCCAACATGATTGCACTTACAACTCCTGTGATCTTTTATCTCTATCTATATAAAAATGGATGTTGAGTACATGTATGAGATTTATAGTGTCCTAAACGTACCATATGGTACCGTCCTAACTTACAATGCTAAGATATAGCGTGTATTATATCAAACAAGTCTTAACAACGTGTCATGAGTAAATATAACGAGCAAATAATGGTACAGTGGAAGCCGGATGATAGGACCACAGTGGGATGGTCCTGATAACCGATTGGTCCTATTATCGGCTAAATACAGTATAGATCGGGATTGGGACCTGGAGTCTTGGCCTTAATAGGCGGCTGGTCCTATTATCCGGCTTCCATGAAAGTTGGCACATGTAAGTGTTTTTTCATGGAGAACGTTTTTATTCTATCCATTTTACTTTAACTCCCCATAGAAGGCGCTGCAAGAGGATAAATAAAGTCCAGGGTGATGGCGGGTTTACGGCTAATATGATTATAGAATTACAGATGCATTTGAAATAATTGAACACTTGATATTTCATTAAAATATTTTGAATTTGTTTTTTTATAAAGTGTTTTTTAAAGGAAATAAATGCTTTTCTTTCATTCAATGTTTATTTTCTCCTTTTAATAACCCATTTCTTTTCAAGAAATTAGCGTTCCTGGTTTTGCAGCACTTTTTTTAAAATGTTAGGAAAATGTTTTGAATATTTTTTTTAAATTGATTTAAATGGTACAGACGTTTCTGTGAAGTTAGCTGTTAAGTTCTGGACATTATCATACAAAAAAAGATTATCGTTCAATGAAAACAAATAATAGGATTTCGTGGCACTGATGGCCAATCTCATGTGACATGATTTCTTGCAAGAGGCGCTTCCTGATTATTCTTCCATGGTTCAACTGATAAGCAGTTTTGAGTTGAAAAACTATCAAAAAACCGATTCTGGGTTGGTTCCGACTTTTCAACTGACACACCGTTTTGAGTTTTGAAATTGTTCGATCGTACTTAATTGCAGAATGCCACTTTTTCCTATCTTATAAGGCCATCACTTTGTGACCTCCCATGCACCAGGAGAGTCCTTTGGATTTGAAAATTCGAAAATAGGAAAAAGCAAATCAGATTAGTAGGGTGAAAGGTGAAAAAATTGATTACTTAACTTTTAGAGAAAGTTGTAAAATAGGCAATCAGGTTAACAAGAATATTCTACAAAATTAAAAGAAAACATTTTCAAGTGACAGCACCAAAATATCAATATACCCGTGAGTTAACGTGATCAACTAAATTGATCATGGCAAATACGATCTGGCATTACAAAATTATTCATGGCAATACAGAAACTCTTGATCTACTAAATTGTCTAAAAATCTTATGTGGATAATGCCGATGATTAACTTAAGAATAAAATAAAACTCTTTTTCCACAACGAAACAGGAATTGAACAAACATAAAAAGAAAAAGACAGAAAATAAAATGAAAAAATACAACCTGAGTCTGTAAGCACTTTTCGAAAGCTTTGCTTTCATCATTCAGCAGCCAAGGAGCACCTCGAGAGAACTTGAGAGAACTGACTTGGAATAGAACAAGCAGATTATTTATAATGGACAGAAGCCAATCAAGACAAAAAGGTCCAAGTGAAATTTATTGATTGGGTAAGTGCGTCGCCTATTTGATCAATGGTGACTCGCTAATAGGGCCCCTATCTAAGTTGAGAAATAATTTTTTATCTGTTTTTTGAATGGCTAAGCTTTCGAAGGCGTCCAGAAGGTGTTTCTTGTTTATTGACTCAATCAGTTTTACATTACTTAATAAGAATTCATGTCCGGTATCTAAAGAGTGTTTGGCTATGAATGACTGATTCCCACTACCATATCTTGTGTGTCTTATGTGTTCTTGGAATCTTGTTCCAATACTACGGGAAGTTTGTCCTTTCTACATCATGGGGCATTGGGAACATGTGGCTTCGTATATTCCTGATTTCTGTAGTGGTGGAATCTGGTCCTTGGGGTTTGGTAATAAATGCCTGGTCTGGTTGGGATTGCTAAAA